>JBBIGA010000016.1:2251617-2261776 GCA_037576975.1 Alestes dentex
ACAGTCCAGTCTATACAGGGGTAACATCGGTATTTACATTCCAGCACTGCAGGAGTTCAGTGTAAACTGTACAGTACAGATAAGGGTTTACCTTTACATTTTCTTCAAGTGTCATGTATTAAGCCGAGATTAAAAAGAAATTAAAGTGTTTTGGGAGCATATTTAGGGTTTACACTATAAAAATAGGCATTTTTAAGCATTTTTTTAACCACATCACAAATTCACATTTTTTCACTGTTCGCGGGTGCTGCTGGAATGTAACTCCCACGATTGACGGGTGTTTACTGTACATTCCTGTGACTGCCAATGGAGAGATTTGCTAGTAATAATGCTACTGATAGAATTCACTGACGAAGGTGAAGTCACTGTGTGCATTTCTGAATTACCTTCGCCTCGATGCGCAGTCGCCTTTCTTGCACAATCATGGGATCTTTGGTGAACTCGTCAAACAAATACTGCCACTCGCAGGTCAACTGGCCAAAAGTGCCTTTAGTAACAAAAAATATCCCCCTGCAGACGAAGCGGAGCTAGAATTAAACACTCGCACAGACTGTAGTGAGCAGCTTCACATTTCGATACTGTTTGGCTGTAAGATATGTCTATTTCTTTAGCTGGCAAGCTGCTGAACATAACTCCATACCTTTTTGTGATCATCAGGAAATCTGAATCGTTCACCTTGGCATGAGCAAAGTATCTGTACTTTGCAAACCGCCCATTTTCAATTTTCTAAAATAAAAGATAAACAGTTTAGACATTAAAAAACATAAAAATAGGGTATGTCCAGTACAGACACAAAAACGTCGTAATATTAGAAGAAACTGATTTCAGTACCTATTAGAAACTATTTGGCTTAGAAAGATGTTGATGTGATGGTGGTAGATGTTGATGTTGTGATGGTGGAGGTGATGGCGGATACTGGATAACCAAAGGGAAACTGAAAAGAGTTTGATGACGAAACACAAACCACGATTCCAATAAAAACTCCAGTGCGCAGATGACTGGTTTGGGACCTGTTCACAGTGTGTTTCTACACGCAAGAACTTAAAAGGAATCAGGCTTGCAATCAACATGGCAGCGTCTTGTGCGCTGAATTAATGCTGATGTTTTCGTCTGAGGTTTATTAGAGCTTTCCACATGTATAAGTACACTGTATGACACATATTCAAACTACTTTCTGTCCCAAGTTAAAACGTGAGGCCGAAGCTAACGCACTAGCCACACTAGACATCTGCCCATCCATTTTCTGAGCCGTTTACCCTTAACCAGGGTTGTGGGGGTGCTGGAGTCTGTCCCAGTGGTCATAGGGTGAAAGGCAAACACCCTGGACTGGTCACCAGTCCATCACAGACCACACACACACACACACACACACACACACACACACACACACACACACACACACACAAACACACAAACACACAAACACACAAACACACACACTGGAAGGCAATTTAGTATCTCTAAGTCAGTTGATTTGCGTGTCCTCGGACTGTGGGAGGAAACCGGAGAACCCGGCAGAAACCAACACAGACACGAGGAGAACGCGCAAACTCCAAGCTAACATACAAACAATAAAATACAACATGTTGCACTGTTACACCTCTTAAAGGAAAGTAAAATTTCCACAGCAACCGTTCTATACAGTTCATGATGCTTTGGGATAATTATGACCATGATAGACGAAGAGCTGGAGGGATAAATGAAGCGACATGCATTTTGACATGATTTTATTTAAAAGAGACAAATGGAAGGTGGGGTTGTGATGATTGAAAGTAAAAGGAAACAGAAGGAGACTTCAAAGAAAATGACAAAACAATAACATTGAAACAATCAAATCAGGTGTTTCTGTAAAACAGTAAAATGTACATGTAAAGTCACATTCATACTAGACCCAGTCTACACATTCATACTAGACCCAGTTCACCCAGTCTACACATTCATACTAGACCCAGTTCACCCAGTCTACACATTCATACTAGACCCAGTCCACACATTCATACTACACCCAGTCTACTGCAGAATACAATTCCAACGTCTCCAACATGCACACACAGTTTATTACGGGCAGTTACGCAGCCTGTAGCCACGGCTAACTGGCACAAAATGATCTTAGAAATCCCCTGAGAAACGCAGACCCAAACACACAATGCACGAAACAGTTCTAGCTGTCCTGATTCTCATCATCACTGTCAATGCTATTCCAATCAGGGAGGGCCACTCTTTTCTGCAAATACGACAAGAGAGAAGAGAGGAGGGCTGCAGTCAGGTTTTCCATGTTTTCACTCCTCTAAGCATTTTCACCTTCAATTATGCTCCTCTAAATTCAATAAAACATGATTTTTTATTTTTAAAGCATTTAGTTAATATTGTTAATGATCACCTACTAAGAAGCAGTAAAAACATGCTAAATGTAACATTACAGACTACCCTAATAAAATCTGAATTAAAAAGGTAATAAAAAACCCTACTTATATCTGAAACAAAATAAAAGTAGTCCCCAACCCACAAATCATCCAAATGCATACCTGCTCTTAATTCTTTTCTAAAAATCTTATTATAAACCTCAGTCCAATCACAACAAGAATAGTGCAGAACATAAGTCTTCAAAATCACTCTATATGCACTTCTAAAATGAAAAGGTACTAAACGAGTCCCCCTTTCCTGCAGCCTCTACTCCTCTGGGAAGGCTACACTATATGTTAGGAACACAACTGTGAGGATTTGATTGTGTTCATCCACAAAAGCCTTAGTGAGGTCAGGTCCTGATGTTGGATAATCAACAATGCGTTATGTTCAATGGTGCTGACAATAAAAGCTAAACTGACCAACTGGACTGTCTGGATACCTTTGGATAGACAGTGTATATTTAGACATGATGGACAATGAAAGGATTGTACAGTTAATCTAAAACTACCTGAATGACTTTGATAAATCCTTTCTTCTGATTCTGATTATTATCCATAGTAAACTGTGTGTGGGACAGACGGGTTATGAGGGGTTAGTAATAAACAGGTCACCTGTAACATCTGGCTGCCAATGCCCTCTCTCTCCTTATATGGTCTGATGACACCGTCCTCGTGAATGAACCGCGGCGGTCGCAAACTCTCCACGTCCTGAGATGTCTCTGCCGCTCTGAATGAACAGACCACATTCTGTCACACCTCTGGAACTAAATGTGTCTACAGCGACTGACAGGAGTGTACAATCAAATATAAGGGCTGAATAGTCTATTACCAAAAAATACTTACCAACAGACGCACAGACGCACACACAGACGCGCACACACAGACGCGCACACACAGACGCGCACACACAGACGCACACACCACACACCGTTTGATGCCTTGAAAGGTACTGCTGGCCATGTCAATGATGCCCCCTGTTGGTCGAGTTACAGCTCCTACAAGTCCCTTTCCAACACCTTTAAAGAATCCTGCTGCTCCCTCCTTCTGAGCACCTACACACACACACACACACACACACACACACACACACACACACACACACACACACACACAATGAAATGTCGTAGTGAAAAAGTAATTGAGCAGAAGAGTGTTTCCCCATGCCGATGTTCTCACTAAGCCAGGGGTGTTAAATCTTATTCACAGAAGGCAGATGTGGCTGCAGGTTTTCATTCCAAACAAGCAGAAGTTCACCTGATCAGCTGTCTCAAGACTGAAACCACGTGAAATCATCTGTGCTCCTGACTGTTTGGAACAAAGACCTGCAGCTACACCAACCCTTTGTTGAAACCCCGGCATTGCACTACTGCATTACACAAAATGATATAACATCCAGTAATAATATTCCTCAGACCACGTTCTGCACTCATTTCCTGTATTCTGCTTACCTTTGATGGGCTTGGTAACTATGCCAGTAATCCCACTCACAAACCCCTGCGTGGATACAGGGATAAGAGAATTAATGAGATAAAGAAGGATAAAGAAAAAAACTTGGTATAACAGCATAGATTTGCCTTTAACATCTTCATATCTAACTATACAGTGATGGAGGACCTGATCCTAGAAGAAAATACTCCATCTGTAATGAAATACTAAATAAATTTGCCCAAATAAATTGGATGTCTTTCATTTTTCTTCAGACTTGCTGGTTTAATGAGGATTATTATAATACTGAATCCTTGTGTTACGCACAGAGACGAGTCCTTTGCCTCCTCTGGTCAGGCCCTCTTTCAGGCCGCTGGGCTGCCTGTTCATGGCCTCTCTCCTCTTCTGCTGATACTCCTCATCCATCGTCATGGCCGCCACGCCCTTAGCCATCGCACCAGTGATGCGAGACGCTGCCCCTGCTAGACCACCTAAGAGGAAGAAGAGGGTCGAAGAATGACAGGATGGGGAGGCTGGGTTATTTCATCCTTTTTTTATTCGTTTTTTTGTTTTGTACAGGCATCAAGTTCACATGCGCGCATCAGTATTTAAGTTTGCAGATTAAATTGTCTCAAGGTGAAGAAAACATGCATTTTTTAGGGAGAAAATACATGGTCTTACCTACTGCACCGCCAACCAGAGCCTTTACACCAAGAGCCATGCCCTCGACAAACTCCTCAGGACCCTGGATGGCTCCCTGAGACACACCGACACAAAGTTATTCATATCTGAAACAACCATCAGTCCTGAAACGGTCTGTCTAATGAGTACAGTAGCTCACCTGATAGGGCTCATAAAAGAAGGCCTCCACTCCTTCTGACAGCCCCCGGATCAACCCAAAAGGGTTACCGAGCACGTCTAAACCCAGCACCAGCACATACATCTGCTTGATTGCCTGGAAAAAATGCATACAGCGTATTTAGATACATACAGTACCTTGCAAATGTCTGGGAAAATGATATGTAATAGCATTTATCTGGGCAGTAAGCATCAAACTGCATTAGAAAATGATGATTGTGCACTGATGTCATTTTTTTAATTAAACCATTTCCAAACCTCTCCTCAAAGAAATCCAGTATTTACAGTTACCATCAATCCCTTATTAAATCAAACGTGCCGCTGGTAAAATTTATTTCACCCCATGCGATGGCTGGAGTGCGCAGAGAAGACATGAGCTGCTGTCCTTCTAACTGTCCTCCTCAAACCAAGATATTAACAACTATTTAAAAATAACTTTTACTCTAGTTTACTTGGATTCATTTGTAATGCTTCATAGTTTTTACCAGCAAAAACAAACTACTGACATGCCTTGAAACAGATTTTATTAGTGGTTAAAACTTTTGCACAGTCCTGTGTATGAATGACCGGACTGTGTATAAATGACTTGACTTGACTTGACATGACTGTCATGTGTGTTGTAAGTGTGAGAAGCATCTGAATGAGTGTTAAACGCTGAAAGGCCACCTGCTTGGAGTAATGCCGGACGACCTCCCACTGCAGCTGCTGGGTGGTGCGGAACTGGAAGGTCAGCTCAAAGTAGGCCAGCCTGAAAAACCACACATTTAAACAGTGGTGAATATGGTGCGCAGGGGATTTCTCATGCAACTATTTTTATTTTCTAAAACCCTTTTTCTTTTTTTTTTTAAACATTAGTTCTTTTTCACCCTTTGTGTTTAGTTCTGGGGAACCAAACACTCAAGTTAATCACGGTCACCTACCACATGTGACATCCAAACCTAACCGCAAGCGTCGAGCATTAAGGGTTAACCACCATTGCGGAAAACCAGCGCGAAAGAGAACAGGGAAGTTCCATTAACGCTTAACCCTGCCAGGCAGGAGAGTGACACTAAAGGCACGTTTCCACAGACATACAGGAACCGCGCTGTACCCAAACTGTACTGCAACGGCACGGAATTTGTATCATGGTTTGATTTTCCAGTGTATCTCAGCCCGGTGACGGTGTTTCTGACTCACAGTTTATGGCTGGTTGTCACAAAAATGCATCCATGGAGTTGAACCAGCGGAAGGTTTTTCTGTCAGAGCTCCTTATTTATAGTATTGCTTGAGTTTTTTAATAGCTAACTTGTTAGCGACGGCCTGGTAATCCTCCATGTTACTCACAGCGTTTAGATAAATTTGTCTGAAATTTATCTTCAGCCCCGGTGAAAGTCCTGTTTGTACTTCGTCGACCACCCAGGTGTAGTTTTTTAATAGCTTGTCTCCACTGTGGGTTTTTGCAAGGACAGTGAAAAACAATCTTCTTCTGTGTTGTAATGACAACAGTTGAACCAATCAGAAAGCAGTGAGGCAGTCAGCTTGGCTGCCGGCGACTTTTAGCCCTGCCGTCGAGCAGCTCGAGTACAGGTCGGGTACGGGTCACTTTATTTGTAAAAACATCTGTTCGCGGAATGGCACGGTTCTTTGTGCCAGTGGAAAAGCGCCACGTGAACGTTCAAAAATACTAACAAGCACACTATGCATGGGTTGTGGGCTCGTCAACTGCATTATATCTCAGACATCACAAAGCAATAATATAAAAATAACAGTGATGTCAGTGAATATACTGGAAATAGGGACTATGATCAGTTTATCATTTGTGATAACAGGTTCTCACAGCACACAGTGACCGAGCGCACAGTGAAAAGCACAATAAAATTAAGAGTAATTGTGAGTACTTGAAGAGGACATCCTGGACGTCGGTGAGTGTAGCTCCTATACTCTTCAGCAGGAGGTTGAGGGACTGCACAGGAATCACTTCAGTCTCTCTCTTCGTCTTATTCCCGTCCTCGCCGCCAGAACTCAGAGAGAAACTCAGATGGAGCTGGAAAACACACACACACTAATATCAGCACTACATGAACAAAATCATTCAGCAGATTTTAGACTGAAAGTGACACCATTCACACATTCACAGCATGCATTTTTACTTAAACAACTCTGTAAGACACCAACATGCTCCCAATTACAATGTTAAATTAGTAAGGAGAAATACTGGAACATATCTCTGGCCCATTTACACGATACATATAAAATCTGTTCTACTTCTCTCTAGATCACTACCTTTAGACTGAGATCTTGCTATTTGTTGATCAACTCCTAGTATTTCCAGGTTTGATACTATTATTTTTTAAATTCGAATTTTTTATACATTTTGTGTTACTTTATTATTCTACAGAGCTCTAATTACACACAGACTGGTTCAACTGATAAATAAAAGTTTTTTTTAATCGTCCGCTGCATTAGCTCTAAAAAAGCCCCCCCAAATTTAGTCGTCTCGAATGTAAAAGCTTCAGAAAAAGGACCAGCCCACCCCCTACCCACTATACACGACCCCAGAAGTGTATCTGTCATCACTGACAGTTCTTTTAAAAAGGACTGCAGATTAGAGAGAGCAGTGGAGGTAACTGAGGGCCGTATTAATGCTACAGCTCCAATATACCATTCCAAATGTTGATTTTTCCTAAAGTCTTACAAGCTTAAGGATCCACATAAATATGGACACACGGATATTCTGAAGAATGCTGGACAGCAGACCTTAATGGGAGAGATGTGGAAGTACTCGTAAAGGCTGATGGGGGAGGTGTCTGTGGCCGACACGTGGTTCAGTCCCGTCTTCAGATACTCTATATCCTTCTCAAACAGCTCCACCTCAAACACGCAGAGGAAGAGAAGGACAAACAGACACCACACAAGTTAATCTTATGGCTGCTAGCCTTACAACAAATACGCATCAAAGTTTAATATGTCATGTTTTCTTGAAAAGTGACTTTCTGTCACTAATTAAAATGTCCAGTTGTCTAAACAGGATGAAATGAACTGAAATGGTCCTTTTTCAGGTGGCAGTCTGTCACATGTCACTTCTCACTGTACAGGGAGTCCTCGGGTTACGACAGCCTCGACAGTTTACGCCGCTCACTCCCATAACTAGTTTGGTTGGAAGAATATGCGGTACAGTAAACCCCCACTTTAACGCGGCTCAACAGTCGCGGTTTCAGTCCATCGCTGGGTTTTTTTCTGAGAACCGAACTAATAATTGTTCGCGGAAACTGCAGATATCCTCCACACGTCACAGCTATCTTCGTGGCAATATATAATTTTTTCATGCATTTTAGTGCTAAATTATTAAGAAATATATAATTTACAAATTTTCTGACATAAATATGAACATAAATTCAGTACAGTCCAGTCTATACAGGGGTAACATCGGTATTTACATTCTAGCACTGCGGGAGTTCAGTGTAAACTGTACAGTACAGATACGGGTTTACATTTACATTTTCTTTAAGGGTAATGAGTTTAAAATGAAATGAAAGTGTTCTGGGAACACATTTGGGCATATTTAGGGTTTACACTATAAAAATAGGCATTTTTAGGCTTTTTTTTTACCACATCACAATGCCACGGTTTTTCACTAATACGCAGGTGCTCTTGGAACATAACTCCTGCAAAAAGCGGGGGGTTACTGTACATGCAAAATACGGGGAAAATGCAGTAATGCAGTGTGTGAGTGAGGCAGCTGGCGTCCCCAGTACGCTTATCCAAGCCATTTTGGGCTGTTAAAAGTGATTTTATACTCATTTTTTGTCATTTTTTCTGTTACTACAGTGTAGTGAACAAGTACAGTATATTTATGTCCTTTTCCTTTTTCTACAGCTTAGTTGTGTTTTTATGTTGTAGATTCTGAGTTTACAACTATAAGTGACTCAGGCCAGGGTGTGTTTCCACTCGGGTTCGGGTTATATCACTGTCATAATTCGAGGACCCCCTGTTTATTTATTGACCAAGTGGCATATGTAACACAGTGGAAAAAAAGGGGCATTGTTTGTGTCTGTTTTTTTTATATTTGCGTGTGTGTCTGCGTGTTTGTGTGTGTGTGTGAGAGAGAGAGTGTATCCAATCCAATGTTCTCTATTCTGTCTGGGCTCACTGGGTTTATCTGTCCTGCTTTACATAAATTATTTTTCTTGGCAAACGTGTGCACACTGAGTATTTTATAAAGTAATCGAAAGCATCTCAGCCTCGTTTTAAAACTGAAACTCTAATATGTTTACGATTCAAAGCTCATGAGGCGATGATAAGAAACTCTTTTGCATGTACCAGAGCAGGTTGATGGTTCTTTCTGTCTTTGGTCCTTATTGGATTTATACCAAATTAACAACAAAAAACACGTCTGGAGGTTGACTAAGTCTGACCAGCTGAAGAGTCGGTCCACTTATTTGGTCCACAACACACCACAGAGACAGTTCTCACACCAGGGTGTGTTTACATCTAAGCAAATACACGAAATATGAACAAACCCCAATTTTCAGAGTGTGCTATTTCAGTCTTTCTACCTCCTGTTCAGAAGTGACCGTGCCCGCGTTCTCAGCATTAAACAGCTCCAGAATGGCATACAAGAAGCCGAGGTCCAACCGTAGGTCCATTTCCTGAATCAACACCTTAAAATACCTGTGCATACAACAGCATTTGTTACACATCAAAATCATGAGTCTGTCATTTTACACATTCAAATGTACTGCATTTGATCAAATGCTTTCTATTATTCAGTTATTCGTTATTCAACAGCCATTGTTAAGTTATACTGTTATAAGAAAGAACAATTCGAATGCTTGATCCACAGTCGGCCCCTTAGGTTTTGACGGGGTAAATTAATGGAAGAAAAAAGTGTAAAGAAAACAGAAACATACTTGATGCGTAGGATATCTGAGTGTCCGGCTGCTCTCGTGATGATGCTGACATCAGTGAACGGTTTGGGTTCTTTGAATGAAAGAAAATAACATATTACATTTTACACATTACAAGATTATTCCTCCTCATTTGAAAAATCAGTGGCTTTGATAGTCTTATAACTGTGGAAAGTCAGGTCTGACACTAATGTTTGCTGACCTGAGTCCATTCTGACCGATTTGGGAGGTTTAACAGGGTAAAATACGAAGGGAAATATGGCTCCAGGCAGCTGATTCTGGATCTGAGGACAGAAGATAGGTTCTTCAGCTTATGAATAGAGGGCAAATATCGAAGGGAGTGTGTGGGAGACGGACCTGAACCCTGTTGATCTGCACGCGGTAAGATTTCTGCCTGGCTGAGACGCTGTATTCCACCTTCAGAGCCGGGAGGAAGTTCCTCCGGATAGGTGCATCATAGGGCTGCAGCATCTTCATGTCCATACCATTAGGAGTCAAACACACCTGTGAGGGAGAGGGAGAGGGAGAGGGAGAGGGAGAGGGAGAGAGGGAGAGAGAGAGAGAGAGAGAGAGAGAGAGAGAGAG
>JBBIGA010000016.1:2270838-2298617 GCA_037576975.1 Alestes dentex
AGGTGTGTATGTTGTTTCTGTGCTGTTACAGTGTTGCCGTAGGTGTGTATGTTGTTTCTGTGCTGTTACAGTGTTGCGTAGGTGTGTATGTTGTTTCTGTGCTGTTACAGTGTTGACTGTAGGTGTGTATGTTGTTTCTGTGTGCTGTTACAGTGTTGCCGTAGGCGTGTACGTTGTTTCTGTGCTGTTACAGTGTTGCGTAGGTGTGTATGTTGTTTCTGTGCTGTTACGGTGTTGCGTAGGTGTGTATGTTGTTTCTGTGCTGTTACAGTGTTGCCGTAGGCGTGTACGTTGTTTCTGTGCTGTTACAGTGTTGCCGCAGGTGTGTATGTTGTTTCTGTGTGTTGTTACAGTGTTGCCCGTAGGTGTGTATGTTGTTTCTGTGTGTTGTTACAGTGTTGCCGCAGGTGTGCATGTTGTATCTGTGTGTTGTTACAGTGTGGCTGTTGGTTTGTACTTTGTTCTGTGTTTATGTGGCTGGTTCTTGTTTTTCAGATGCAACATTCGGAGTGATGACGCAGTTTTCATTTGGATCTCTTCTTTGTCTTTCCCCATTTTCTGTCTCTCTATTGGATCTTTTCCTTTTCTCTTGAATAAATAAAATAAACATTTCAGATAACAAGAGGGGCTTATACCGCTAAGGCCCCACTTGGCAAAGCAAAGGTGTCTGGCCCATCATGGCATCCAGCTTCACATTGAGCTAAGCTGCCGGACACAACAGGAAAAAAAAAACCCTCCAAAACAAAACAAAAAAACAAAAACAAAAACCAACCAAACGGACTATTAGTGATCTATTCAATGATGACATGAGGTTACATTAAACATCAAATCGAGTATAAATGTAACCAGTATATACAAAAATAAAAATGTAAGATTAAAATGTAAGATGTAAAATAAACACATAGTTCTATAACGTTAATGGTTCAGAGAATGTAACTTAAAATGAAGAGATTTAGGTTTTTTTTTTTTTGTTGCTAAATTCAATAGCCTAAATAATCACTAGCCTAAATTAACGTTAGTTAGCTAACTCAGATCACATCAGGCCAGGCCACCTTCTTCCACTGCTTCATGGACCAGTTCACAGGCTCATTGTAGGCACTTTCTGTGGTGGACAGGGTTCAATATGGGCACTCTGACCCGTCTCCAGCTACGCAGCCTCATATACAGTGTTCTGATGACTTTCAATCACTTTTACAGCAATTTGTGCTACAGTAGCTGGAGGACTGGAGTGTACAGGCTAGCCCTCACTACCCACATGCATTAATAATGAAAAATGAAATGAAAGTGGTCATTCCGTCAGTGTGTGGGGACTGTACCTTGCTCATGGTACCTCAGAGGTGCTTTGCAGTCTTGGGAATCGAACCCACGACTTCATGATCGCAGGGCGAACGCCCTAACCACTAGGCTACATTACTGAACTTTAGGTACCCGTGGCCCTGTCACTGTTTCATCAGGCGTCTTTACTGAACCCTGACCACCCCACAAGACCTGCTGTTCTGAAGATGCTCTGACTGTTTTTCCAGCTTTAAACACATCAACGTCAAGAACTGACTGTTCACCGGCTCCCTGATATAGCACACCCCTTGACAGGTGCCGGTGTAACGAGACAATCCCCTCACCTGGTTTTAATGTTATGGCTGGTGTGTGTATAGTGCCTGTTACAAATATGTACAAAGATGTGTGTTTGTTAATGCGGACTTCTAAACCCTCACCTGGAGGTGATCATTTTGACCCTCTTTCTTTTGTCATCAAGAAGGCATTCAGCCAGTTTGACGGAGGCTTTCATGGAGCCATCTGAGAACATGTGCACTGCAGTGGAGATTGTGCCCAGAGTGAATTCGGCAAGCTTCAACTGCTCATCACGAGAGTCCAGCAAAGGAGCCTGCGCACACACACATTCAGATTAAACTCCACAAAAAAAAAAAAAAAAATCAAATATTAAAGCAGATAACTGGGTTAAACTGCCAACAGCTGCTCCCATGCCATAGGAACAGTATCACCCCATCTCCACACACAAGAGACGTTACCTCACTCCCACTTGAGCTGTACAGAACCAGGGTCATGGAGTCAAACTTAAAATGTAATTTCAGAGTGCTCTTCAGCTTGGCAGCCTTCTGGCCTTCCACTACTGCCGCTGTTACCACTGTGGTCCCTGCTGAACACATAACCAGCAACAGAAACCATGTTTTTAATATTTACTGTGTGTATTATTACAGCAATCAGAAATAGAACACTTCTGCAAACACCCATAATGTGGTCGTAAAGGCAACACGAAATTTGAATATCGCTTAAATACATTTGCAGTTGAGCAGTAATGTCTGTTTACCTCCAGATCCCTGTGAGCCTTTGGTAGAGGCAGTTTCTGCTTTATCTGAGCCGTGTGGAGCAGGAACAGCATCCGATGTCTCCGACAGGTTCTCACTCAGAGTCCTCAAAACCACAATCATGTCCTCCTGGCTTAGGATCAGCTACAGCAAACAGACACACACATACAATAAATACGACCAAACACACAAGTCAAACACATACTGTGCGTGTCTACACTAGGTACTACTTCTAGTATGTACAAAAATGAGCACGTTTTGAAAATACTCGACAAGGGCTTCCCTACTTTTGGCATAAACAACCTTAAAAACGTGGTCTAAACTGGAGGTCTAGCTCAAGTCGACAGGTTTAGATGCATAGTTTGAGACATGTGAAGGTCATGTAGGTGTTTGTCATTTCAAACATATACACAGTATGCAGAGAAATGAAACAACATTCCTTTAGGATAATGGAGCAACACAAGAACCAAAATAGAAACAACACAAGACTCTACAATGGAAGGACTTCTTTGAGGTACACAACAACGAATAACTGCACAAAAATTTGCCTCAACAGCAGCAACAGGACAGAGAATGTGCAGTATATTCTGTTTATGTTGGATTGTTATAATGTATAACAGTGTATTTGGGAGACGGAAGCAGTTCAAGTCCGTTCAGACGTTATGCGTGTATGTGTGTGTGTGTGTGTGTGTGTGTGTGTGTGTGTGTTTTAGTTAGTCTCCATATGATAGTGTAGGTTGTTTGGTTTCAAAGCTTCATTTAACAAGACCCCTGAACATACAACACTGAGCAATAGGTAATTTTCAGTTAACATACACATAAAGCTTAAGCCTTGGTATTCTCTGCTGTACTGTGTAAGTTCAGTTTTTGCTCGTTTCTCACTCTGAGACAGGGTGGCCACTTCACATAGATGGTCCAGTCTTGGGATCATTCCTTCTAACAGACCCTGTTTATAACCATGTAGGTAATGACCTCAGTGATTAATAAATGTTTTACATAGGCTTGCACTGAAAATATGAACATAGATGACATTTGTCAGTCAAGAAGCACAAAATAAATACTGCTTCTTTTTTTACAAACAGTTATAAACAGTAATATTTATCAAATTTAAAATTATATTCAGATGTAAATGTCAGTTGTAACGCAGTTGCACTCCTGTAACAGCAGCCCCTTTGCAGTACCACCTCTGCCCACTGGGGGGCCACAGTCCCAGGTTGAGAAACACCTAAGTATTAACTGAAACAGACACACACATACACTACTTACACTCATTGGCTTGAGGTGTGCGTTGATCTGAATATCAGGGATGCTGTAGTACCAGGAGGCAGAGAGATTGCGCTTGATTGACAAGTCCATGTTTACAGGCTTCAGTAACTGAATCTCACTCTGGAACTCTCCGTCGTTAAATGTGGTTCTAAAGACAAAAAACAAACAATCCATTATTCACTTCTTTAGCACAGGCACCATGGCCAGAGCCCTATTGCTTAAAGGGCATTCTGGTTCAAAACTAGCATTGAGTAGGTTATTAGTCATGTAATATTCTAGAGCAAAGCACAGTATTCTTCAGCCTCTTTAGTTTGACAGAACTTTACTTTTATATCATTTTGATGTTCAGTTATTGATGATTGGACAGAGATTTGTTCATATAGAATGAATTTAATCATTGGCAAGATAAATAAAGCAAAAAATATAGCAATTTGGAAGCACCGCAGGAGTGAGTTCCAGTTCCCCACCTGTACATCTTCAGATCGCTCAGTGCCACACTCATGATGTCCAGGATGGGGGGGATTTTGGTGTGTGATTGAGAAGGGACGATTTCAAAGTGGTTCTGGACTGTCACCAGACCCAGGTCAGCTACGATGACATTGGTGGAAACGGAGGATTGTGGGAGGAAAACGACGGGTGCTTTGATGTTCACATCCAGCGAAATGCGTGTGCTTTTCTCCGCGAGCTCCAGAACACCCGTGGCTGCTTTTTCCGCGGCCTGCACGGTCACTTCTGCTAGAGCATCTTTAGCCTGCTGGAAGTTATTGATGAAGGCCTGTGGAGGAACCAGAGAGAAAAAAGAGACAGAGATCAATACAGTGATTGACTGAATTTAATCAAGTGTGTGGACAGTGCTACTTTTGTAGGCTCATTACTATTATGAATTATTACTACTATTTTTCACAATGTAGAATAGGCAAAGAAGACTAAAGACTATTATGAAGTACAGTAAACCCCGTTACGTTCCAAGAGCACCCGCATATAGTGAAAAACCGTGTTGGTAATTAAAAAAAATAATTAAAAAAACTATTTTTATAGTGTAAACCCTAAATATCCCCCCAAAATATGCTCCCAAAACACTTTCATTTCATTTCAAACTCAGCTTAATACATTACTCCTAAAGAAAATGTAAAGGTAAACCCGTATCTGTACTGTACCGTTTATACTGAACTGCAGTGCTAGAATATAAATACCGATGTTACCCCTGTATAGACTGGACTGTAATTCATGCAGCGCGTTTTCTTTGGTATAAGCGGGTAAATACAGTAATCATTTAATTTACAGTAATAAAATACAGGCCTTTAAGAAGAGCAAAACGAAAAACAGGAGAACACTGGAGACGCTTGACGGGGGAAATTCTGGACTGCAGTGTCACAGGGCAGCAGCCAATCAGCAGCAAGGAGAAACAAATAACGCTCTCCGATTGGCTACTTTTAAACCTCCCCCCTCTGAGTACAGCGATATTTCACCATCCCAAGACGCCTTTCTCTGTGTTTCTCTCCACAGGACCAGAACATTTATAGTTATTTTTATATGGGAATGTAGCTGAATTTACACATCCACACAGTTGCAGAGACAAAAAGTGTCATACAAATTAAAATGATTTTCTATTTTAGATCGTTGACAAATGCTGAGATCTTGCTGGCCGCTAAAAAAATACTTGCTGGTGTTGAGGGCATTATCATTATTGAGGTCAGTTCAGCCGCTGCAGTGCCTCCTGTGGTTCAACTCTGCCACGTAAATACCGGAATACAGAAATGAGTCAGTCAGTTTCACCACCGAGTGAGAATGATGCTTCTCGTCCCTCAAAACTAGAGGTGTGTCCCAACTTAATGCCTATTTTTTTGGTTTTGAAAACTAGGGGGTTGTCACAGCATAAAATCTGTTGTTTTGTTTATTTATTTTGAAATGACACAGCCAATAAGACTGGTTTCATCCTAACCTGCGATACACTGTGCAACAAGAGGTACATTTCCAAGGGAAGTTCCCACTTAAAAGAAAGGTTATGTGACTCAGAGATTACACTCACCAGCACTGAAGAGACAAACTTGTTGAGAAAGATGACCTGAATGCAGCCAACGAACAGAGTGACACTTGTGTCCACGATCTGCATGTCCATGTAGGCGTCTCCCTCTGTGGCATCAACGTGGTTCACCATATGGAAATCAAACACCTCCTTATCTGCTATAGACACCGCCTGTAGGTACAGGAGGACCATTCTGTTAAGCCCTTTGCATCCATGCAATGTTATGGATCAATACACTCATCTATAATCACTCATCTTGAAAAAGTCAATAATCAGTAATCAGTTATTATCAGAATTCAGTAACAGTGGAAGCTTCACCAAAGTAAAAAAAAAAAGGTTGCTGTGTCTAAACAGACTATAACTACTGTTATTGTTATAAGTATTGTTTTCATCTTTTGTGATGGTTGGAATGTTTCTTTTAACACATCACAAAGCCGGAAGAACTGGTGTAGCTAACTCTTGTTTAACTTAATCACTACTATCCCAATACTTGCACAAGAGCTTTTAATGTGAGTCACACAGCAAACACCACTGTGTAACATGAGCAGAAATGTCGTCAGTTTCAGTTTCAGCATGTGTGTGAAGTTCAAAGGGATTCTACCTTTTTGTACAGAGCTTCTTTATCGCAGTCCAAAATAACAATGTTCTTCAGATTGGCCAGAATCTCTACAGACTTCTTTCTCATTTGTACTTCAGAGACCAGACCTGGACAGAAAAGATCCATCTGTGTTTGGTTTTGTACATTTTCAGCACAGAAATGTTCAGATTATTTTAACTTTTAAGAAACATACGCATGATCCCTCATTCTAACACTGTAAGCGTGGGTGCTACCTTCTATACTGATCTCAGAAATTCTGGCTTTCTCTCCTCGGATAAAGACCTTCAGACAGGACAGATCCGCTCTGATGTGCAGATTTATCACATCCTCGAACTTCGACTTCTTTGTGGCTGTGGAGAAGAGGAAGATCAGAAAGATGCAGCATGAAAAAACACTCGACTACAAAAGAATGTGGGTTTTTCATCTTAAAAGTGAGAAAAAAAACATGATACAGGGTGAAGAAAACATAATGCAGGATGAAAAAAAGAACAATCAACAACCAAAATAACAGCGGGTTAGACATGCTTTTCATAACAAAAGTGAGAAAAAAAAAACACGTAGAGGACAAGACAGATGGGACTAGTGCTCTACTGCAATGTTGATACATTGCGCTTTTTCATTTATATGAAAAAGCAGAATCTGCGGCACATGTGACAAATTGATCAAGCCAAATGAACTTTATCTACTTTACATACAAAAACAGAAAAATAAAGATGATGTATAAATGCTGGAGAACTCTTGGAAGCAACATCAGAGTACACATTAGAGGAACTTGGGGATTTGAGCGTACAAAGCACACCTACACTGGATTTCTTTGCTCTGTAAAAAGACTTACTCAGTTTCTTGGTGATGGCAGACTCATCCTTCTTCTCTTCCTCTCCATCTCCCTCTCCCTCGTCCTCCTGTGGGGGCGCAGGCTGCTCGGATGGTGCCGGTTTCTTAGGAGGAGGGAGAAGGCTGTTCAGGAAGTTCATTGAGTTCAGGAGCGCTTCAGTGTGGAGATGAACATCCAGCGAGGAGAAATTCACCTGTAAAAAGATCAGTTGTCATGAATAGAATTCAGTAACACTTTAATTCAGTTATTTTACCCAGAGCACTTAAAAGATGCTTCTAAAACAAGATTAGACTGACTGCCACAAAACTTGAGCAATAAAAGTGAAAGTACTGTCTTGGCTACATCAGGAACAACCCAGCCTCATCTTTGGCATTGCTGAGCAGCAATAAAAGTTAAGCATTACTCAAATACAAATACCATAATAACTGTACCAAATGAAAAGAACACATTTAAATGATTAGAATCACTTTTTAGGTTTCTGCTAAATATTGTATATATATTACATATAAAAAATATAACACATATTGCTGTGTCTTACTGTATATCATATATTTATATGCAAATCATGTACTATCCAGCCTTAGCATTTATTGCACTTAAATAACTTAATTATAAAAACTGATGCGCCCAATGATGTCACTGGCTCTATGCCTTATACAGCCGTGTGCAAAAATTTAGATACCCTCACTAGAATTACATGAATTGCTAACTTAATTAACACATCTACCATTTCAATATACCACTTTGCACATATTTTATGGTAAAAAAAACTATAAAAGTTTACATTTTATAGATTCCCAATACGTTTACAAATGCACAAGTTAAAAGTAACTGCCTGGTAAAACGTGCAGGTGTGTTAAATCCTTTCCTATTTTCAGGGCGTGTACTTATTGTCACTTAGAAAATCAACAAAACAGTTTAACCAGAAACTTTTGCACTGCAGGCCCACTATACAGAACATGCAGAAAATTTAGCGGTGCCTTGGGTTTACCTTGATGAGCTGCTCTGTGTTCTTATACATGCTTTTGAAATCTGGAGCATTCTTGTCTGCCTGAAAAGAAAAGAAAGTGTAAAGCAGACAGTTGTGCTGGACCATGAAACAAAAGAGATCTGGACCAACAAAGCAAATATTTACCTTAACATACTCCAAAGTGAGCAAATCATCCTCTGTGTTGTCTAGTGTTGTAATAAGATGGACCTTCTTATCTTCTCCATCTTTAAACACACACACACACACACACACACACACACACACACACACACACACACACACACACACATACACACAAACATTAAACAATTATATCCATACATGACAGCAGCCACTGCCTGTCGAAAAGCAGGCACTCCTCATCTTACCCTTATACTCAGAGCACTCCAGGCAGATCTCTCGCAGGAACGTGTACGAGCTCATATCAAACGTGCGCAGCTTTAGCTCCGTCCCCAGACCCTCAATCTCCAGGTGAAGGACGGGGATTTCAGATCCCGCTGAAAGGCGACACAGCTGGATAGACAGCTGCAGTAAAAGGAAAATAAGAGGAAACATAAGAACACAAGACAGTCATACAACAACGGAGCACAATTATATTTCATTAGGCATTCATTACTAAAATTCTCTCACTTGGATTTAAAAATGGTGACTGACATTATGGCCTGAATGCACTTTCTCATGCAACATTTTCTGACTCTGATTCTGATTATTAGTACAACCATACTAAGAGCTAATAGCATTGGGTGAAAAAAAAGTCAGGCACTAGAGCAGAGGTCACCAACCTTTTTGAAACTGAGAGCTACTTCACGGGTACTGAGCCATACGAAGGGCCACCAGTTTATTACGCTACAGAGTTAACCTAAACTAAACTTCATGTATAATAAACATGTTTTAAATGCTTTATTTATATATAGTCATTTTTTAAAATCTATATAAATGCAAATGTGATTAAAGCAACAGGATCAAATTATGCTCTCTGGTGAGTTGTGCTATTTTTAGATCCGTGGGTGACTCATGTGGTCCTTGGGGGCACCATGTTGGTGACCCCCGCACTAGAGGCTACAACTGTAATAGAATGACACAGGAAAGCAATCAAATATTTGCGTATGTGTTTAAAGTCACTTGATAGTGTCAAGAAAATGAAGGAAGCTTGAAGATGGAGGCTTTCAGACCTTGCTTATTTCAAATGTCAGAAAGAACTCGGTCATGTTTTTCTTTGGGTCCTGCTTCACCATGGACCTCCTCTTCATGGAAGCTGGTCGCTCCAGAGAGCCCGAGTTGGCCTCGAAGAACGGCAGGTCCTCGACGGGTGAGCTGGGTGCATCAAAGAATAAGTCCTCTTCTGAGCCTGACGCACACACGCACACACAAACATATTGCAATATATTTCATTTTCTTATGTCCTATCATCACTTAGGGTGTTTTCACATATAGTCCTCTTTAAAGGAACCAAACTCAGTCCTCTAGAAGTGGTCCAAAAAGTGGTCCAGCAGAAAGGGAACTCAGCTCTTTTTCTGTTCACAGTGAGAGTTCGTTTGAAAGGAACTCGGTTCTCTTTCTGCTCAACTTCAGCTCAGATGGAGCCTCAGTTCTTTTTCTGTTCACACTTTAGTTCCTCATCCAGCCTGCCACCATTCTTAAGATTTTTTTTTCCACATAAGAGTAGATGGTTAAAAGCTCTACCAAACTTCTACATTTTCCACAAAGATCGTTCTTCAGCTGATGGAGAGCAAGAATGCTTTCAGTCTGAGCTGCTTGGTAGAGAAACTTGATCTTGACAAGAATCTCTAAGTCCTTTTATTTAGGTATTTATTGGGTTTTTTTATTTTTTATGATCATTTATTCGTTTATTTGTATTTTTTTAGTTTTTTCTTTAATTTTGGTTGCTTCCCGCATAGACATTTGTGGTTTACCACGTGGTCTACCTCCGGTAAGCTCAAAGGGCGAAAACAGTCGCAGCGAACTCGGAGAGCTTTGTGTTCTCAACGCGCGAGTTAACCAAACCGGGCCGCGGACTCAAAGCGAACTGAACTGAGACTGACTCCCGAGGTGGTCTCAGTTCGGTTCGTTTCAGAAGGTCTGAGTTCGTTTGGTGTGTTCACATATACGCAAAAAATGCTGACTAATCGATCTGAGTATGCTTTAAGGGCTGAAACGGACCAAGTGTGAAAACACCCTTAGGGTGCACTCTATATTTGTTGAAATATTTGCAAATGGTAACCATTTTGGGTTTGTAAGAATATGCCTTTATGCTTGTGTGTGTGTGTGTGTGTGTGTGTGTGTCTAACCTGAGTCAAATACAATTGAGGAGCGCAGGTCAGTCACAGCTGGTCTTCTGGGGGTAAGCTGAGGGGTGTCCCTTAGTTTTAGAACCTGCACTCACACCAAAAGTCTTACACAGTAAATCCATCCTTTCATTTCCAGTCAAAAGTGCCACATGTTATGTATTTTTTGTGCCAAAAACATATTTATAAACAGGAGATGACCCATCCGAGATGTTCCATTCTTCTTTGTGCACGCTTTTATCATTGCAATCGATATACTAAACCAGTAACAGCCGAGTCCTCCCGGCAAAAACTGTTTCCAAAGCTCTACCTGTCAAAGAGCAACACATTCACACAAGCAACTACCCACACATACCTCAGCTGCCTCAGCCACCTGGTAGACCACCAAAACTGTGACCATCAAATAAAAACGCCTGCAGATTTCTTAGAAAAAGTTCAGTTAAGTCTTAAGAAAAGATTGGAAACTTTAATAAAGACAAAGGTCATGCCCGTGTTATTTTTGCGGTTGCTTTAATTAAGCTGCTGTGAATTTTTTGGCTGTAGAGGTGCATTTTTTTTCCTAACACCAATAAAATGAAGCCTGTCCATACTTATAAGACTGACTAAATTAATACTTTGGTACAGCTTAGTGGGCTCAGAACGTACCCTTCAAGAACCACACATTCACGCACTCCTTCACATTAACATTCTCACGCTGCACTCATCATAAACAAACACAATGGAACTTAACTTAAGGCGTGTCCAAGACAACACTCACACACCTTAGGTGTAACTTGCGATGCATTCATTCGAGGCGGGGGACGACTCTCGGGGAAAGGAATGCTGTCAATCAGCTCCAGAACTCCACGCACTTTGTCATCTGAGATCCGCAAAGAGAGCAGAGGGAGCTCGCCAGAAATCTTAAACCTGAACAGAAGCAATGCAGATGAACATTATCTCCTTACTGCTTCACACACACCTCAGGCAGTTCTATTAGATCTGGTCAGCTAGTGGTGAAAAGAACCAACTGCTCATCACTATCAGAGCTGCCCCAAACTGCGATTTAAAAAAAGCTGCTAGAAATCACACTATTTCGCCTTCTTTTAAATATCGGCACTTCTATCGCACGTTTAAAGGGGACATATTATGCAAAACTCACTTTTTGCATCCTTCTGTATTTCCATTTGTGTCTCTACTGCTCCTATAAACACCCCAAGTGCGAATAAAAAACATCCATCGGTTTTCTGTGAGTCAATTGAAAGATTTAGGTGTCAGGAATCATGTGCTTCTATGAGCCGTTTGGACGCTCCCCTATTGTGACAACAGAATAAGGAAATTTGCATAGAACCACCCCTCACCTGTCGAGCCCCACCCACTAGATTAGTTGAGGATCCTCCATTTCTGTCTGCTGGTTTTACGAGCACGCATAAGACGCCGAGCGCTGCGGCTACAGGTGAAGGCCAGTCACTCATGAAGTGTTGTGTTCATCTCCTCTGGGTCCGACTCGGGTCCAACATGTAGGGCTGATAGCGCCTTTTCTGCCATTTTCATGTGTGGTAAACGTGCAGCGTAAGCATGTGATGGGTGGGGCGTGGCCAGCAACAGCTTATTTGCAGAAAAGAGACAGAGCCCTTAAACAGCTCATTTTGAAAGGAACTGCAACTGTGAAGAATAGAGCTGGTGAGTCTCTTTATGTGAGAGTGATTTTGTGTAAAGAACTTCATGAACATGTCTTGTAGCCCACAGACCTGTTATAACTAAAGTGAGTTTTTCATAATGTCCCCTTTAATCTATTAATTAATTTCACTTCCTACTATTTTTATGTTTCCTGATCTATTAATATCTTATTTTAAATATATATATAATATATTAAATAACCTTTGTGTATGATAAAGCGCTATGTAAATAAACTTGACTTGACACGCACTCACACAAACACACATACGCTTACTTTGGCATCCTGGAGTCTGTGACCACCATGGCTCTGCTGACGACCACCTTCAGGTCCACAGGCTCCAGAATGTGAAGGGACGACTGTCTCTGCTTCCGAGCCATTTTCCAGTCGCCATCTGAACGTAGATCAGAAAAGTACATTCATGTTTTTGTACATTTTCAGGACAAAAGGTTCTGACTTTGTAGGAAAACAGAAATAATGATTAAACTATAATGCCTGAGGCAAAAAATGGCAATTTCGTGTTGGTTCCTAAAGTTAAAGTTAGGGCTGGGGGTAGAAAACTCTTGTGACATGTATTATAATGTAACGTACATATTAGTATAGTACATGTGGAATATTATTAAGAAGGTTTCCTCCTTCCTTACTTCTATGGAGATACAGGCTTTGTTCTGAAGGCAACAACAAATATATATTTGGGACATATGTACAACTTGATAAGAGTGAATGTGAAGAATGCATTTGAAAAAACTTTACAGAATGTAAAATTTGTAGCATGTGAGCATTCTTTGCGCCTATAAAGATAGAGAGAGAGAAACTGAGCCTGTACCTGGTTTTGTGTATAAGAACTGAAGGCTGCTGAGCTGGACATCAAAGCTGTCATAAGCTCGAGACATGATGTCCTCTATAGTGCTGCTTCCAATTGACAGTTGAGGCAAATTGGCTTTGCTCTGACTGGACATCTACAAAACATATGAATGCATAGACATTTATTTTTACAGTTACAGTTTGTTACAGCAGAGGCTCTATCCCTTGCTGAAAGATGAGCAGACACCTGCAGTAATGCACTTCACCTGAAAGTGCCCCAGATCCAGAATTGCCAGGTTGTGCTTGGGGTCATAGAAGCCCATCTGTGGCACAATTACATAGGAGGCCATCAGGTTGATCTTCAAATCCAGAACCTTCTGTGTCTCAATGACATACATGAGTCCTGCATCAAACAAACACACAAAACAATGTTTCCTCACTAATCATTTGAATTATCCTTAAAAAAATAAATAAAAACCTGGGGTCTAAAAAAAGAAAAGCTGAAGAGAGACCACCCCCGACCCACCCACACACCTGTTGAAGTTCTGTCTCTGAACTGCTCCAGCTTCATGCGGGTGGCGTTGGTCAGCTCGTCCAGCTCCAGGTCAGTTGGAGGCATAAAGAAAGCTGACATACTGTTCACCGTCATCTATTGAGAGAATTAACACACACACACACACACACACACACACACACACACACACACACACAAACACACACAAGCATAAGCACACACAGAGAAACAGACAATGTCCTGCTGGCTGGTGATATTTTTAGAGAAGTCCAGGCATGTCTTTTTTTATGCTTCTTCCACATAGCTCCAGGAAATCTTGGCTAAGGGGGGGGGGGTCATGATGGCTACCATGGCAACAAATCTACACAGCTCCCATTTTAAATATAATGAAAGATTGCAGCATTTATACTGATGTTTTGCTGTGTTTCAGGAAGCTAGTGAATGAATTTGGGTGAGAAAACTCAAAACTTTCCCACATGCTGGTCCATTGCACTTCACAAAATACGGACATGCACACAGTTCAACTACTTAAACTCAAAGTTTGCTCAGTACTCGGGAGGTTTGACAGGGTTTTGCAAACAGTTCAAGTTAGGTCAGGGTTAAAATGGACATTCTCCTGCACCCTTTTTCCCCACTCAGACTCACTGCGTCGTAGATGATCTCCAGCGGCTGCGACTCCACATGGAGTCTCTGGTCTGCTTTGGCGTCCAGCGGGTTGGTCTCGAACATCAGGCTCAGCAGAGGCTTGTTCTCCTCCATTATACGGCGAGACGACAGCAGCACAGGGGCCACGTTGCTTCGTGGAAGACCCGTTACCTCAAACGTCGACAGCTTCGTCGTGATCCTGACCACAGAAACAAGAAAGGATGAAAAGATGGTCCACTCAACACCCACTTAAGTTACTACTGTGTAATAACAGGAGGAAAAGGAGGAATATACTTTATAGCCTGAGCAGAAGATCTCTGGGTCAGCATGGCTTTTAGATCAATGACAGACAGCTTGATTATCTCTGGCTTCTCCTTGCTTTCTTTGATCGCCACCGACATGCTCACCAACTGGAAACTGACCCTCATGTCCTCAAACTGCAAAATACAAAAGCATCATTAGCATCATTAGTATCGTGTTGCTCAGTGTGTCCTACCAGTGTAGTTCAGAGCAGGTTCTAAACGGTTGGTTTTGCGGTTCAGCTTTGGTGTAGTCACCGATTTGTCAAAAACTTTACTTGTAGGTCACTGAAACAAGTGATAGAAACTTTTAATCTAAACCAAAGCTGTGTTTGTAAGAGGACATATTTTGTGATTATACAATACAGTCTTGCTTTGCAAATGTTTTTGCCATGTTTTTAGTCCATGTAATGCATCAAATCCTTGCATAGTTCAGAGGTCCCCAAACACCGGGCTGAGGACCGCTATCGGTCCGTGAGTAATTTGGTCCCAGGCCGCAGAGAAAGACAGAATAATTTTTTTTATTGATTTATCTGAAAGAGGGAAACAAGCTCAGGGCTCCCACTAATTCAGCAAAATGGTAAGTTGGATTTTTACGCACTTTATTTTTAGTTGTATCTATATCGGTCCGTGAAAATACTGTTTTACATGAAACTGGTCCGTGGTGCAAAAAAGCTTGGAGACCGGTCATGTAGTTCACTGTGTAATTAAAAATACATTCAAGAAAAATAACTTCACACTTAAAGAGAGTTTGTCAAACCAAAGCTACATTAAAGGTTTGGGTAGTTCCGAGCATAGCAAGCATGACATAGTCCGTCACTTTAACAATCCGATAACATGTTACAAAGTCATAACCTAAATACTACATAGTGAAAGTGATCATTCTGTCATATCTGAACACACCACAGCACACAGTGTGAGCAGCACGAAATTCTTCTCCGTATTTAACACATTCACCAAGTGAAGCAGGGGCAGCCAAGAACACAGCACCCGGGGAGCAGTGTGTGGGGACAGTACCTTGCTCAGGGTACCTCAGAGGTGCTTAGCAGTCTTGGGAATCAAACCCACGACCTGCCCTAACCACTACGCTACCAGCTACCCCAGCTGTTCTACACAGAACAAGGCAGAACAAGTCTGCTTGCTCTACCTGGAAAACCACCACAGACAATTATTTACCAACTACATGTTAGTGTAACATGTCTAAAACTTTAATTTGGAGTGTGGGGGCTCACCGGGATAAGCCTGTTTAAAAAAAATTGAGAATACCTTTTCCAACTGTCTGAACGAGGAGCACTTACGTTTTTTGGCAGGTTTGGATTGACAGCAGTCTCACTGTATCCAATGGCAGTGTAGAGCTTGGCTTTCTCTGCTGGGGTCATGAATGTGTCAAAACCTGAGGCTGGGCAGAAATAATATTGTGAAATAAATAATCAGGACGTGGCACTATTCAGCGTGTTCATATGCAACTTAAAATAAGGTTGTTTAGAGCATGGCTTTGAGTGACTTAATGATAATCTAATGAAATGAGCTTGAGTATTAATTTATGTTAAGTACCTCCAGGTTTGGCCTCTTTGGTTTGTGGGCCACCGTCTCCAGACCAGTTCCACATCCAGCCAAACCAGCCCTGAGACTGCTCCTCCTCCACCTTCACCCCGGGCCGGTAGATCCGCAGGCCGGCTTTAGAGGCCTAAAGCCCATGATTAACAAATAACATTTCAAAGCTGAGCGAAAGAATGAAAGGTTGCAGTATTCATTCTGATCATTTGACTAGTTATTCCATGTTCATTTGTGAGAAAATCTAGGCATCTGTTCTGTAAACTGTACTCCACCTCCATCTCAGCTTGTTGTCTTGCCAGTGTGATGTTGAAAATATCCAGAGTCTTCTCTGTCTCCTGCAAATATCAAATGAAATATAAAAAGTGTTTACTATTACTCTTACTAATACTATTACTATTGTACAGCATTATGACACTACAGCTCACAGTTTTATGACAAATCTGTATTTTTTGTATGTCAAAAAATGTTGAGTGTCAAAAACATGACTGCCTTTAACTGGGGCAAACAAGTCATTATATAATGTAACTAGACTGCATTTCCGCAGAGAAAATGCAAAGTGTGCTTGCTCAAATCATGAATAAAAGACAAAAAACAAAATTCAGAAAGATGAACACTCTGTAGACAATTCTGAAAAGATGTTGATACTGTACTTTACGTGTCCTTAGTTCTTACCTCCAGTTTCTTCAACACACTCTCTGCAGGCTTCTTGCTGGTGATCTTGGTTTTATAGGTCTCTTTGTAGTTCTTCACCTGCTGCCGGTGGTGACGGATGTGTCGCCAGGACCACATGTGCAGACGTGGTTTCACGTTCACCTCCAGGATGCCTGTGATTACGTATCTCCACCTGGAAAGTATTGAAGACACAAAGTAAACATTTCAGGTGCTTCCCCAGGTACTTGCTCTACAGGACAACAGAACCAGTCCCAGCACCAGTATCGTTCCAATAGAATCCTGCTACAGATACTGGTACGTTCTACTGGTGCTTCACCAGCTGACATATTATCAGTATTAACACCTGTGATGGACTGGCAACTTGTGCGTTGTGTTTGTCGGCGCCTCGCCCTGTGAGTACTGACCACGGTTACGATGAGTGGTTTGGAGAATAATAATAATTGTAAGTGTCAAAGATATAGCTTGTGTATAATTTTTGGTTCCAGTAGTTAAAAGTTTTTGGGGTTTTTTGCTAGTAAATTATTTAGTTTTATGTTGCAAAGCTATGTTTATTTTGTGCATAAGATTTGTTTATTTGATATTTTGATTCAAGAAATATATTTGTTGCACCGTAATTATCGCGAGGTTTGGGTATAATCACGTGATGCTGCGAGCCTTGAAGAAACACGCAAACCACATTGTGTGAGCCATCCGCAGCAGCCATGTCAATTACCAGTTTTACAAGGTAATTTGATATACTTGCGTTGGTATATTATGCATATTTGTGATATATGGTGTTTTAATTATTTTGTGTGTTAATTTAGAATGCGCAAGCTATAAAAGGTATTCGTCTAGGACCTCCGAGGTGACACGCGGCCACGAGGTAATTTTGTTAAAAGAACATGTTTATTTCAGGGAATTAAGTGTCTAAAGCTGCTGTTTTTTATGTTTGTAGTTTTCCCGGCGTTTAATAAATAAAGCAAAGCGCCTGTCTTGAGGAAGCCGAGCCAGTGTTGTCATTTCGGAGCCACAATAATAAATCAATGAATTAATACATGAAGGACAACAGTAACAACAGTAACATCTTTCTGAGGGTTTCCTAACAGAGTAGTTACACAGACATTACAGATTTGCATGGCAAAATTTCCGCCAATGACTTTAAATGTAACCTTAAAGCGACATTGGTACTAAAATGAACTAATTTTGGGTGGAAAGAAGCTTTTATGTATAAAAAACAATGCAAAAACGAAAGAATCTTGCTTACCATTGGAAAGCGTTGGTGTGAACAGGAACCTCTGGACGATACTTCCTGTACGGAAGATTACGTGACATCATGTCCACGGAGCCCAAAAGCTCCAGTATGCTAACATACTGTAGAAGACAAAGAGTAACAGCTGTCATTTAAAGCCTACGCATAAGTCATCCAGTTTAACTGCAAAACTGAACTAATGATCTAATGCAATGATCTTCAAACTGGTCCTCAGTGCCACCCAGTCCATTTTTGGTCCAACCTAATTCACGTATAAGTGCAAAAATGGACTCTTCGTGGTCCCTGAGGACCCAGTCTGATGTAATGTAATGAAATTAGCATGTCTTTGTCTCACCTGTGGCCTGCTGAGCTCCACAGACACCTCTGGGAGGTTCACCACAAGATCCACCTTCGGCGAGGAGAAATCCACATCTGAGCGAGGGTTCATACGCAGCTTGGCGTTGGCAGATATTGGACGGAAAACTAGCAAGGAAGTGGGTGAAATCAGTCTAAAGTTGTATGCTGGTCTAGATGCTCAAGAAAAGTCATTTCATGAGAAAACACAATTACTCACTAAACTGATAGTCCTTAGGGATGCAGTTTTGGACAGCCACGTTCCGTTGCAGAAATCGCTACGAAAGGAAAACAAGAACAAGAATGGAACTGGAATTTTTTTTCACTCCTTTCCTCATAGTACTTTTTCATTATATAATATGATAGCTCTCCTACCAGCGCCTCAGTAGGTACGTGATTGGAGTACAGCTCCGAGTTCACGTTCCAGTATGCAAACAGATTGTCCAGACGAACAAGCTGAATGGAGAACACAAAACTCATCATTACTAATAATCGATGCTGATTTAATAATGATCACACAAGTTAGGCATTTTGAACAAGACATCCTGACACAAGGCAAAAAATCTTTTTAATTATTAACTAAGCGGGCAAGGAGTGTCGACATGTGCAAGGTGCTCTTTAGCACCACCAAAAACTGCAAAAACGTATTTCTAATTGAGGCAAAATCCCGGTGACTGAACCAGACTTCTTTTTATGGCCCTTTCCATTAAATTGGGGATCAAATGACCTTTATTTTGTACCCAGTAACACATTCCTGCCAGCTATGGTCACACTAAAGCTGTGGTTACACTAAATATGAGCAAAAAAAACCCTAACAAACATACAAAAACAAAAGAAAAAAAAGATTTTGTCTCTGGTAGAGCTGATTTAGGTTCAACCACGTGAGCTGTGGAATCATGGGCCAACAAAAAATGAGGGTAAGCCCTGATTTAATTTTCTTTCAGGAAACAATTCAGTGAAAAAAAAAATCTGCTTCTCAGTCAACAATGTCATTCATTAAACCAAATCAGTGAACAGCTTGTTTTGACCGCGACTTCAGATGAGAACTAAGGTAACTCAGAGAAAGAAAGAAAGAAAGAAAACTATTGTGTACCTTAAAAAACAGCTTGGATTTCTCGTCCAGCAGGCAGGGCTTCCAGTTTGCATCGGCAGTCTGCATTTAAAAGCAGTTACACTTCAAGAAACATAACAGCGCAATGTATATCAACAAACATGCAACACCACACATCATGTTAGGAGGTGGTCAGAGACCTCCACTTATCAAACATTCATTCGTAACCGTCACTAAGAGAAGGTTATTTTATTCCTGTGTCCGAAAAAGCACATATTAAGCAGAAAATTACAAAGACAAAATATTTGTTTCAGTATTTATTATGCCTGCAATTTGCTTTATGGATTCAATTTGAAATTCCAGAATAAATAATTTTCCACGCTTGTAAATATTGCCAAAGTGCTGAAGTCAGCGCAACTTTCTACTTTTTTGCAATCCCAAACACATACAATAATGTGAAATATGTTCGCATCCTCTGCAGAGAACCACCTCTGCACATTTCAGTGACTGTTTATTGTTGTTTAGTGGAATATGTGGAATTTTACCCATTCAATAAAATGTACATTACAGATACATATTGAATACTACTGCAGATTCCTGTGTAATTTTCTGTTTGGCACTGATAAACGAATAACATGTCCTTAATGATATTTTGACTGGATGTTAAATAAAGGAAATAAAGGGTGGTGTCTGACTTTTAAAAAAAAAACCCACTGAGTTTGAGTGGAACAGCAAGTACCTGAAGACTGAGGTTTTGTAGTGACACTCCAAATGAGAGAGGACAGTTTGGATTGGTGACCTAGGAGTGAAATATTGATAATACACTGAGTAAAAGGAAGAGAAAAGGTTTAAAACAAGAAAAAAAAACATGTTTAAAATGAGTAGCAAAACTGAGATCATGACTCACATCATCCTCATAGCGAACGTGTATATTAGAGATTTTCACTTGAAGGTTCTTGATCACCTGAGTGACCAACTTCTCCACAAAGGTGTCCTGCTTTTCTGTCTTTGGATTCTCTGAAAGGGAAATGAAGGCAAATTCACAAACCAGTGTGTTCTTAATCCAAACTGGTGTAAAGATTGGAGTTACTCTTCCTCTTTCTAACCTTTCTCAGCCGCTTTCTGTTTGGTCTCCTCAATTCTCTGCAGCTCCCTCTGTCGAGCCTCCTGTAACTGCTTCTCTTCTTTCTCTGCATCATACTTTATACCTGACAAACAAGAGTCACCAAGAAATAAAAGTGGGCGATGTGGCAAATACACATTTTCATTTTCTCACACACACACATAGAGATATATGCATGTGTGTGTGTGTGTGTGTGTGTGTTGATGGTATAGCAGACATAAAAATAGCTACTAGTTACTACATGTTGCGATTATACGCTGCTTTTCATTATTTTCTCGAACTCTGCTTTTTTATTAATCATGTGATTGTTTGGTGTTGTGTACCCATTATAATACTCTGAGAGGCTTAATTTATTAAATTAACAATAACACGATGTATTCAATTACCAACCCCCTTACATGACGTCTTTTTTTCAAGAGACTTTCCCCCCAGTATAAGAAAAAAAAAAAAAAAATCACATTGAATGTGGCCTTTCAGACAGAGAAAACAATGACAAGCCACCAAAATTATTGCACCCTTCACAGAGGGCCTGTACTCAAAGTTCACATTTCTAATATGAAGAATGGGCATAAAGTAAGCCAGGACTCTGCAAAGTCACCCAAACAATTCAATCATGACTTCAGGAAATGAGGCTTTAAATTGAATTTCGGTTCATATGCCGCAAGAGGAAAAATGGAGGTCATGGCAACCAAGAATAGTAGGGAGTGATTGACAGCTCTTACTGGCAGTAGGAACAATGAGCAAGTAGACCTCATCCAGCGTGGCCTCCACAGACTGTGTGTACAGATTCTTCCAGGGGATCTTCAGCTCCAGGCGGCCTGAGAGGACACATTTGAGTCAGTACAGACTGGAATTACTGGAAAAAGAACAGTTTTCACAAAACAGGCCTTCTAATTGCCTGGTTTAATCCTGCATTAATAACCATGGAAGGACGCCAAGTGCAGCAAACAAGGCCGAATGACTCATAATCAACATTTATTCATTCACAGCCGTTCCAGAACATTTGAATAAGTCAATATTGAGGTAAAGCGGAAGAACACATTGGGAACCTGCAGTTCTAAACTGGCTAACTCAGGCTGTAAATGGTTTATAGCAAAACAAAAACGCATGTAAGGTGCTCTTGATGAGATTGTCTGCCAAAAGCTATAATCATAAACATGAAAGTCGTGTAAATGGTGCAAGTGGTGCAGTCTAAACCCGACTGAATGGGTGATTTGATGAATGTACCTATGTGTCCTGCTTTGACTTTGAAAGGGATGTCCAGTTGACTCTGAAATAAAAAAGAGGAAGTCCAAACAAACATTAACATACTTAAAAAGATAAGCATTGATGTGAAGACTCAAACAGGATGTGAGCAAAAAAAAAAGAAAAGAAAAGAAGCAAAGCTCCAATCACATGACTGACACTTACCAAAGCATTTTCCTTTATCTCAAGATTGCGCAGTATTGCATCACCTACGAAAGACACAATCTGTTAGTTGTGGCTCTGATTAAGAAGTAAAAGTAAAGTAGTGAAGCAGCGGGCAGCCAGGAACACAGCGCCTGGGCAGCAGTGAGTGGGGACGGTGTCTTGCTCAAGGGTAGCTCAGTGGTGCCACTAGCAGTCCTGTAATTCGAAACCACAACCTTCAGATCGCAGGGGCAACTACCTAACCACTAGAGCACCAGCTGTCCCACGTAAAACACCATGTTGAACAGAATAGACCAGTCAATAGTGGGAAGAGTCTCAACACAGAACCTTATGAAACACACTAGACTGAACCTGCGAGTCACACCTTGGTTATGATGGTGTAAAGGTTCATCCTCTACTGATGTCTTATTAAATCTGCAAACAGAGGAGACCTTCGCTTTCGCAAACAAGCCTTATTTACACGGTGGGCAAATTACAAATGAAGAGAAAGATAAAGAACTGATAACAGTTAAGCCCTTGCAACACGTTTTTGTGAGTTTTGTTTCAATGTCAACCTCCTCAAGGACAGCAGAGGAAAATGAGCTCTTTAGATAAAGGAGGCACCTTTAAATCACGAAATTATGATCTTGATTAGCATGTAGTGGGTAAGAAAGTACAAAAAAGAAAAAGAACAAGAAAGTAGAGAATTCTAAAGGTTAGAGCAGCTATAAGTATTACTCAGTAGCAAATTCATTTTACCTTTATTCCAAGTAGAAGTGTTTCACTAAAGTTTATTTCCAGTCAAGTCTTTACTTTACCAAGTAATAGCTTTTTACATGAGGCTCGTTTTGGAACAGCCTTCAGAACTCACAGTATAAGCAAAACGCAAAACACATTGATTATTCTTTATATTCATTTTGGCCAATTTGAGCTGCAGTTTTATGATAGAAATAACATCAAGCAGACATCAGATAAACATTAAGCAGACATTAGAAAGACGAAAGGCATGTAAGTGCACTTCCATGCATGTAAGTGCACTCAGGCTGCATGTTCTCAAAATGTTCTAGCATAATTATTCATGACTCATCGTGGTAAAACTCCATCTGCCTCTTCCTTCCAGTGCAGCACTTCATTTCATGAGACTCAAACAATGGACAACATTCTTGTCAAGCAATTTTTTGTCTATTAAATTTGAACTCTATTGCCTTTTCGATGGTTTCCACACCTTCTTAGTCTTTTCAAAGACATTCCTTGTCCAATTTCCTCAGTTTCAAAGATGGTAAGCATGGCACAACCCAACGGACGATGAAAGAAACGCATGCAGACAGAATAACGCAGCCTTTTTACTAATGTTAAGTACAAGAATTTCAATTTCTATCAGTACATGAATTATTTAAATGTAATCATTTTCTACTTATGTCTATTTTCAGAAATGTTCCTTTTTTCCCCCTCATATTTTCAAACTTTCAAGGACTTTAATTGCTCCTGGGAAGTGTGTTCTTCAAACTTTCCATATACTAGGTCTTGGATGGTGTTCTATTTTTTCATCCCTTCACACCCTCCTGACATTTCACGACATATATCTGTTAGTAAACTGCTTATGTTATTACTTCATAGTCACACAGAGACAGGAACAAATATAGTACAAAGTCACAACAAAACTCTCCAGAAAATAGTCTGTACTATATACACTGTGCTATTTACACAAAATACTGTGGTCTGTAAGGGAGCTGGATTCAGATTACTGCTGGAGTACATACTAGTTAACAGAAACTCTGGTTTGGTTTGGCATTGTACTCTAAACTGGCAGAGGCGTTTCACTGACGTAACAGTTTTTTCATCGTTGGGTGAGGGGGGGAATTACTGAAAGTTATACGGTCAATATTTCTAAACATCGTGGCGCACCATCATAATGCCCAATCCTACCACAGACCTGAATCAGCAAGGTGTAAACAAAGCCATTCTGAGCGGTTTGATGTGAAATATGACTAAAGAATCGAGTATCGTTCACAACCCGACAGAAACATATTTAAAAAAGGGTTATGAAAACACTGCCTAGTGCCTGTTACAGTTATTGATCTCTGAGATCAGGGTTTAGCCAGTATGTTACTTTTTATAATCCATTTACTGCAGAGAACAGAAGACTAGACATGGATTTTTACTGGTTATTTTGGGCAGACAATAAAATTGTAATATTTGCCTTGTAGACACTGCAGCCCCACGTTTCTCTACATACAGAATGAGGGTGTGACAGCACATAAAGCCTAAAGGCTACAGCGGGATTTCACACATAAACACAGTCAAAAGTTTTCTGCACACCACAGAGTTTGACCACTTCTCCATTTACTTCAGAAACTGCAGATTTTTCTGAAGTAAGAAAAGAATGTTACCACTCTGTCATGTGTGAACACACCACAGCACACAGCGTGAACAGCACGAAATTCTCTCTCTGGATTTCACCCATTCACCAAGTGAAGCAGTGGGCAGCCAGGAGCACAGGGGGGACGGTACCTCAGAGGTGCCACAAGCAGTCCTGGGATTCGAACCCACGGCCTTCTGATCGCAGGGGCAACTCCCTAACCACCAGGTCACCAGCTGCACTATAAATATGTCAAAATATGCTTCCTTTACAAGATGAAAGAATCTGTAACAGCGCATGTCTGACTCCTATTAACTGGTTGTGTGTGAGTCAAATTCTAGACTGTCCTTTAACTTAAAATTATTTGTTAACTGGTTCAGCACCTATTAGCTTGTTAAATGTCTAACACTTTTTACTGTTCAGTAGCGATAAATAAAAAAAAAGACATTTTCTGGCTAGTACAGGCACTCAAATGATGAACAGACTGTAAATTTATTTGTTAGCAAAGAATATTGAGTGTATTATTCTCACTGTGCGCAAAAAACTTTTGACTACCAGTATAGACTTACACTGTGAAACTGTAGAGTACTCAGATTAGAGTCTTATCCTGCCAACTCTTCAGTGACTCCCATCAGAGTCTTAACCTCCCAACTCTTCAGCGGTCCAAGTTTATTTGTTAAAAAGAACAATAATCATATTATAATAACGTACTCCTAACTACCACCTCTGTCGTTAGAAATTCACTTAACTAAGTTACTTAACTATGGATATGTCATAGTGTATTTCACATTGAGGTTTTTTTATTCCTACAGACCTTTGTTTTTATAGGACTTATTTAGACTTTATATTTAAATATTGTTCTAGTCTCTGAGTGTCTTTGCAATCACAACACAAGCAACTTACTCCAGGATCAACAAAGTTTAGAGTGAGATCACAATTGTCTGATTAGATATCAGACTCAAGCAGAGTGTAATATGTTTAATTTGGTTTTTGGTGGAGTTCACTATAAGCTGAAACAGAGAGGTGAGCAGAACTTTTTGTGCATCCAAGTATTGTATGATCTTGAGAGGAGAGAAATACGTCACTGATTTGTTCAAAGTATGTAATCCTGGCTGGTCTTTCAGACCTGAGCTGCTCAGTTAGTGGTGAAAAGAGCCAAAGCTAAATATATTGAAATGCTGTTTCTCCACTATGCTATCCAATCAACCGCCCATCAGTATCAGATCTGCACCAACCGGAGCTTTAAAATGCTGAGAACTGCACTATTCTTCTCTGCCTTCTTTTATACTTTTGCATTTCTATTGCATTTTCTATTTTCTTTTATTGATTTTCTACATATTCTTTTATTATTCTACTTAATTCTATTTTGTTTTGCTTAAAATTCTATTTCTGTAAAGCACACTGAATGACTTTTAGTGTATGGACTGAGAAGTCCATTAGCCACGGACACAACAGCTTTAAGTGCTCCACTAAACGTCAGAGGAAATCCTTCCATTCCACCGACATCAGACTCTGTTACACATCCACACAATAATCTGCGCAATAACCTGTCATGTCTTGCTGTGTAATCTCCTACAGGGTTTAATAACTGTTACTATGTGCATCATTTTGCTATGATGTGTAAGTCTACCATGTGCAATATTGTGCAATGTTTTAATCAGGTGTTAAAATATTATCATAATATGCAATATCTCATGTGCAGTTGTCTTAACATGTGATGTCTTTCTAAATGGGTGCTGAATAACTGCATTATGCGCAATACCCTTTCATGTGAAATACCACTACTCATGTCAGTATTACTGATCTACTACTGATCTTTACTAAGTGCAATAACATACTCCTAACTACCATCTGTCCTAAGATTTCACTTAACTGTAGGTTCCTGATCTACAGTATTTATATCAAGAATTTGTACATACAGCATAGTGTATTTTATATTGAGCTTTTTTCTACAGATTCTTAATCAGATTTATTTATACTTTATATACTATATAGTTTTTGTCTCTGTGTCTGTATGCCTGTGCAGTCATTACATAAGCAGTTTCCTCCGGGATCAATAAAATGTTCTGATTCTGATTCAGTATAAATAAAACGAGAGTATCGAGAAAGAGTGAGGATTCAAGCAGAGTGTAACACGTTCTGGTGGAGTTTATTATAACCTGAAAAACAGAGGTGAGATGAACTTTTTGCTGGATCTGTGTAACGAGCGATACTGAGCGGAGGTTATCGAACCGTCCCACCATGAGGAAGAGTGAGGAAGTGTCAGAAGCCTGTGTGTCGGTATAAAAGTCCCTCTACCAAATCCTGTGAGCTAATTCAGCTAATTGCAACCACGAGAAGGAGAAAAATGCGTCTCAAATCTACCTCCCGACTGTTTCCTCAGCTGTCAGTCCAGACTAACCCTCCCCAGAGTATAAACAAGACCAGTGCTAGCTAGCTAGCTCCAGTGCATTAAGTTGCATTTTAGTTAGCTAGGAGGCTAAAAACAAGCCAGGACTGAGTCAGCTCTCTGACAAAATCCCCTCCGAGTGAAACAGAGCCTTCGGATCCGAACAGGAGCCCTATCCAGGGCTGTCAGGGTGGAGAGAAAGAGCTGTGAAGGGCAGCAGAGCCTGTGGGTGCCCTCACCTCCCCATATGCCGAGGTTCAGCTGAGAGCTGTCTAGGTTCACCACGTAGTCCCCCAGAAATCTGTTCAGCACGTCCACCACCACAGACTCGAACACCATGGTTACCCTCCGCTCAGAGCCGCACCCTCATGTCGGGTCTCCCCTCTTCTCCTCCGGGTTCGGTTCGGTCCGAGCTCCGCGGGGCCTCAGCCTGCCCGTCCGACAGCTCTTCTCACACACACAGAACTGGAGCTCCTCGAGCTGGGAGGGAGTGACCACGCGCTCTATCACTCACACACTCTCTCTCTCACACACACACACACACGCTCACACAGCGACCTCAAGAGGGGAATGGTGGGGAGAGGCAAGATTCCAATACCAAATACACAAACCATCGCACTCACAGACACACATACATACAGACATACACACACACACATACACATACAGATATACATATAAATACATGCACACATACAGGGAGTGCAGAATTATTAGGCAGGTTGTATTTTTGAGGAATAATTTTATTATTGAACAACCATGTTCTCAATGAACCCAAAAAACTCATTAATATCAAAGCTGAATGTTTTTGGAAGTAGTTTTTAGTTTGTTTTTATTTTTAGCTATTTCAGGGGGATATCTGTGTGTGCAGGTGACTATTACTGTGCATAATTATTAGGCAACTTAACAAAAAACAAATATATACCCATTTCAATTATTTATTTTTACCAGTGAAACCAATATAACATCTCCACATTCACAAATATACATTTCTGACATTCAAAAACAAAACAAAAACAAATCAGCGACCAATATAGCCACCTTTCTTTGCAAGGACACTCAAAAGCCTGCCATCCATGGATTCTGTCAGTGTTTTGATCTGTTCACCATCAACATTGCGTGCAGCAGCAACCACAGCCTCCCAGACACTGTTCAGAGAGGTGTACTGTTTTCCCTCCTTGTAAATCTCACATTTGATGATGGACCACAGGTTCTCAATGGGGTTCAGATCAGGTGAACAAGGAGGCCATGTCATTAGTTTTTCTTCTTTTATACCCTTTCTTGCCAGCCACGCTGTGGAGTACTTGGACGCGTGTGATGGAGCATTGTCCTGCATGAAAATCATGTTTTTCTTGAAGGATGCAGACTTCTTCCTGTACCACTGCTTGAAGAAGGTGTCTTCCAGAAACTGGCAGT
>JBBIGA010000016.1:2298717-2319192 GCA_037576975.1 Alestes dentex
TGGCCAGTCAAGTTCTTCCACACTGAACTCCTCCAGCCACGTCTTTATGGAGCTCGCTTTGTGTACTGGGACACAGTACAAAAGATTCTTCCCCAAACTGGGTCCACAATGTTGGAAGCATGATGTTGTCCAAAATGTCTTGGTCTGCTGAAGCGTTAAGATTGACCTTCACTGGGAGTAAGGGGCCCGGCCCAAACCCTGAGAAACAGGTGTGTCCCAATACTTTTGGCCAAATGGTTTCTGGACTGACCGACCACATTTAGAGTGAGGAGAAAATTGTGTGAGTTTGATTTGGATATTCCTTTATGGACCTGGGTTATGAAGCAGGGAGCACAGGGAGAGAGAACATTTTTCTGGGATAAACAACAGGCCCCTGGAAGGACCGGCAACAAGATTCTCCACGAACAACGTGGTCTCGCTCTACTTGGAACCTGACATAACAAGAGGAGTGGGCAAGCTCCCCGCGTGGGTGGCATGGCTCCACTCCTTTTATCCACCCCGTGCTCATGCTGGCCCGAGCATGCTCCGAATGTTGGCTTGGCCCCCGCGGAGCCGAAGAGCGCGGTAATGAGAAGGGAAGGAAGACCCCGCGTTTAAAATGACCCTCCCACGGGACCCTGAAAACACAAGCACAGCACAGCGCTCCACGTCCAAGAGCCACCACGAGGTTTCGTGTCAATCACCCAAAGGATATATACACAGACGAAAGGACAGCAGCTGGACGAACCTGACAGGGGGACGACAGATTTGCTGCATTTTTCTCATGCTCTTCTGACTGGGATGGGAAAACTGTGGGTTTGAACAGGTAAAAATGCTTAATATTACAGAAACTTGTTCAACAGAATAAAATGACACATCATAGACTTATATTATACCCATTAATTACATCATTATATATTTACTGCAAATAATCAGTTCAGTTACAGACAATTAATCCAGAAATCATGGTTTTAAAAGGCAAAAAAAATCAATTAACTTTCCACAATGTGGAAAAAAAGCAAAAAACAAGCTAATAATTTAAAACATGCCAACTGCTGTCTAATCAGTGCTAAAGCTGCTGAGAAGGAAAAGTGAAAGTAATAAAACACCGTTGTAAATGTAAAAATGTACAATAAGCACTGCCCTGGAATCCCTCTCTCACTGCAGGAGCTTTCTAATCATGGCAATAAATTAATTAAGAAATTATGTGGCCTGTTAGGCCTCCATTCCCATTTCTATCAGACCTTCTAAAGATTTGAATCTCGAGACGATCAGCCAGCACACGGGTGTCATGCGCGCATCCTGAAAAGCGCACAGGATGCCTTCATAGGAATGTGCATGCCATTATCCCAGAGTGATACCAGAAGGATTAAAGTGAATGGCACCTGCCCAGATGTTAATATCTTAATGAGCACAAAGCGATTTCTGTATTCTAAGCATTTCAAGTGTTTTTGTCCCGTCAGAACTGCTGACCAGTCTCTGCCTTCAGAGCAGGCTGGCTGGACAGTAGGGCCGTCTGGAGCAGTGCAGGAACACTGAGGGAATGCAATACTACAACATGCTGTCGGCAGCTTGGACCCCCCACGCATCACACGTACCCACGGCATGAGCAGAGTAGCAGGTATTCACTGCAGAACACGTCTTGAAGGAATTAGACACTTTAAAGTGGCTCAAAATGACCAAAACATCAACATTTAAAGGGTCCATATCCTGCATTTCTTTTGTATTTCATTCTTTTGTATTTTAGGCATGTTTATACCAAAAATCAACCATAATTTCATCTTGCAGCCTCTCTTTATCCTTTAGGATTAAACAGACTGGTTGTGTTACTTCAAGACTGATATGTACGTATGTATGTGTGTATGTATGTATGACCTCTGGCTGTCTTGTATTGCACCCCTTTCAAAAAGCAGCCCAGACTGAAGCACCTCTTATGACATCAGTGTGAGTGGGCGGGGCTAAACCGATATAGACTGAATAGGTGGATTTATAGGTGTACGTTAGTTTTTGTGACATCACTGTAACTGTTTTAGCACTGTAGTTTACATATACGGACCGGGCCTGGGAGTGACCGGTACATTTTGGAATTTGACACGTGTTTTCTTCAAATTACCATAAAAGTGAGGAAAATCAGTTTTCCATAATATGTGCCCTTTCTGCGGTGGGCTGGCGTCCCGTCCAGGGTGAGTCCCGGCCTTGCACCCGTAGACCCCGGGATAGACTCCGGGTACCCAGAATAACCGTGGGCTTCTCTTTCGGGTCAGTTCTTGTTACTGAATGTGCAGTGGAAAACAATCCTACTGAAGTGACTCAATTAAAAACAAATTAAAGAAATAAAGAGATCATCATTGGTCTGAGTTGTTCCAAACAATGCGTGATGACTGATACTGTTCAGCTCTAAGGCAAATTCCATCGGCAAACAAATCTGTCTTGTATTAAATACAGTTTGCTCTTGGATAGGGTTGCACTCCTGTGTGCACCACCAAGCTGTGGAACTCCGGTCCCTGAGCTGACACCGCGATACGCTTTGGCCAGGACTGCCGAACCAAAGACCCAAAGGACCCGGCGAACCCTGCTTCCCTTTCACAGTGCTGGCACGGCAGCTATATTTAGCTCAAACTGTCTCATGTTTCCAAACGCCAGTGTCGAACTTCAGCCAGTTTTGGCAGTTAGGCCCTATTCCCTGTGCTTGATCATCTTAAAAAAGAACGTTTCCATTAAAATTTCGACAGATGAAGAAAAATGGACGGCGAGCAGCGGCGCTCAACGGTCCAAGAAAGGCCTTGGAGACAATCAGGCCTTTGATTTCAATAATGGTAATAATTTACCCAATCCAGCTCTCCTGCGGTATCAAGGTAACTCGGTTTCCTTCAGTCATTCGCCTTGATTTATTTCTTTAAAAGGGAAGTATACATTCGTCTAAAGTGTGCACGGAATCATAATAAAAAACACAGGAGAGGAAGTAAATGAATCTCAAAGTTACATTTGCATGCCGCAGCCAAAGAGCGTAGCTGGCCTGTAGCCAAGCAGCTTCGCTGGAGTGTGGCTAAATTGCCTCGGGGGCTCGGTTTCGCTGATGCACCTGGGCTTGGCGAGGGCACACATGCAGGGAGCAGATACCTGGCAGCCGGGCGTGCGATGACAAACGCAAGACAAACAAGCGCAGAGGCAGAAACACAATGCCACCGGGCACAAATTGAGTGAGCCGCCGGGGCACGGCCTCCAGAGCGCCGGCGAGGTGGCCACAGCAGGCCGGAGCGGAACGCTGCCGCAGGCGGCTGGAGCGGCCCGTCTGAAGATAACACGAAAAAAAAAACCAAGATGTGCTCTCCCCTCGCTCTCTCTCCACCTCATTAGTCAAAAACATAAACTCCAGGAACTTTCCGCTGCACGCCACAGCTCCAGGGCCAGTGTTTTCTTATTGCCCTGAGTATTTATCAATTTCATTCAAGCCGACTGCAGACGGGAGCCTCGTGTTTTTCTCTGTGTTCAGGAGCCGGGCCCTCTGAAAAGGGCAGAATGGGGATCTGTAATAGCTTGGGTTTAATGGGTTATGTGGTATAGGAACGGGATTACTCTAAGCGTACCTGGAGTCGAAGCAGTAAGGCGAGTGTGATTGCCCTACAACTGTACACTGTTCAGAATAAAGTACGTTAAGTTTCCACCCGGTTCCAGTAATTTGAGAGAACACCCCCAGTATATTACAGGATCCTTGTTATCCTTTGCACTTTTTGTAATCTCTGTGCTTTTTGCTGTGCCTGAACACTTCCAGATGATGTCACTGGAGCGCACGGTGGTAGCATGACAGTGTGATATGCAAATCTGGGTGGGCTGATTGAAAGGGGCGGAAAGTTGAGTCGAGCCTTGTTTTGCACCTCGACTTGCCACTTGACCACAACTTGCCCACAGAAACTCAAACTCCCACTTAAACTCGCCCTCAAAGACTCAAACCCATGCCCAGAGACTCAAACTCACCCTCAGAGCTTCAAACTTGCGCTCAAACACACAAACATGCACTCAGAGACTCAAAATTTGAATCAAATCCACATTCAGACACTCAAATCCACATTCAGACACTCAAACCCACACTTAGACATTCGAACTTGCGCTCAGACACTCAAACTAACGCTTAGACACTCAAAGGCATGCACAGACATTTAAACTCGTGCTCAGACACTCAAACACGCACTCAGAGACCCGACACTTGACCCAAGACTCCACTTGGTGAAAGGGTTAAATGCAGAGAAAGAATTTCACATTGTTCACACTGTGTGCTGTGCTGTGGTGTGTTCACATGTGACTATAAGGGTTAATAAATTAAATTAAATTAAACCCACACTCAGACACTCAAACTCATACTCAGAGACTCTAACACCACGCAGAGACTCAACAATCAACTGGAACCCGCACTCAGAGACTCAACACTTTCTCAGCTTTCTCTGAGATTCAACACTCGACTCAACCTGCACCTGGAGACTCGATGCTTGACTTGCAAATCAGAGACTCGACATTCAAATCGGACGCAAGCCTCAACTCACACCTGAAGACTCGACACTCAACTCGCACGTCAGAGACTCTACACTTGACTACTTGACTATAAATACAATACAATACAATAAAATAAAACAAAACTAGATAAAACTTGCTGAATTTTCCGTTTGGTCACATCGTGTTCTATGCATTTCAACAGTACTGAGAAATCCATTGTTAACTGACAAAAAATTTAATGGTTTTGTATTGACCATAAAGGATTAAATAATTTAAATACATTTAAGTGACTCAATGAAATATCACAATGAAATCATGTTATTTCCATCAGGAAAAGTCTCTACATCACATTTCTGAGAAAAAGGGCCAGAGCCAGCAAAGAAACCTCAAAGAATGTTCAGCAGCTTCTTATTACTGTTTAGCTTCATTTTATAGCCATAATCTACGTCATAACTGCTCAAGAACCATCCCTTAATCAGCAGCAGGCACCTTCTGTCTGTTTACTGTCCAGTATCAGCGTTTGCTTTTTTCCTCTGATAAGATTAAAGCACGTTTTAATTAGTTTAGTGGTACCTGCTGCCTTCTGTCATGTTTTGTAGAGGCAGGCAAGAACACTTGAGCAGTTATTGGACTTTATTCTATGTGCATTTATATAATATTCAATTAGAAAATGCAATCCCTTTGTCATATCTGAAAAAAGTATACTGAAGCATACAAATTTGCTTATTTTATTGCATTTGTGTGTGTGTGTGTGTGTGTGTGTGTGTGTGTGTGTGTGTGTGTGTGTGTGTGTATATATATACGTATACATCAAATAATGTTTTTTTTAATCAGGATGTCCAAATTTGCATAAAACCACACTAATCAGAGGAACCTTTATTGATTCTGGCAGAAACTGCTAAGATTATGACTGCACAGACACACAGAGACACAGAAACAAGAACAATATAATATATGAAGTCTACATAATCTACAAAATCCAATACAAATGTCAGAAAATACTCTATATGAACTACACTGTGCCAAATACACAAATGTTGGGTATAAATACTATAGATAAGTATCTTACAGTTTAGTGAATTTCTAGTTACACAGATGGTGGTGAGGAGTCTGTTACTGTACATAATAGAGATCAGCAGTAGTTTAGTAATATAAACATAAGTTGTGATATTCACATGGTAAGACTATTGCACATAATAATAAGATATTGTGCGTAATGGTAATGATTTAGCCCCCAATAACAAAACAGCACATGATAAGACTAAGGGCACCAGTCAAGGAAATCCCATCAGAAAGAAGCACGTAAATGAAAAATTGCTGAAGACTGTATGATGTCTGTCTGCTGAGGAATTATCAGTAAGGTTCCAACCGTAGCTCAGCGGGCTCCTCTGGAGAAAACCAGGGGCAGGACTGATGCCCCCCCTCAGAGCGGGAAGCTTGAGGAACTCAGTGACGGTACTGAAAGGTGCCCTGATCCCAGAACTGCTCCTAGAGAGCACACCAAACACGACTCCACACCTCACACCTACTATGGGCAAGCGTTCGCTGTAAATGCTGATAAAGTAGAAGCGAATTATCTCTCATTTTCTGAGAGGTGAGTGATTACTATCTACTTCAAAATGACAAATTAACAGCTGTCGTGGTCCTCAGGGTCCGAGCCCATGTCTTCCCTCAGCTCATGTCCAAGATCTGGCGTCAAAAAATCTGGAAATGATTATTAAGTCATAACAGGACACAAATCACGGGAGAAAAAAAGAAATAAAAAAAGAAAGCATCTCCACTCATAGTTGCATGATCAGTGTCACTGTCAAGTTGAAGAGGCTCATCCAGATTCATGCAAGCCTTATTGCTCCTGACGCTGAAAAGTGCAAGAGAGCAGGAATCAAATTTTGCTGCACCGCGAGCCAAGCTAATCTCTTATCTGCCCTTAGAACTGGATATGGCTGTCAGGGACCCTGGAAGACACATGAATCTATTGCTTAAATGATTGCGACACTCAAAGAGAGGTCAGCCAGACTGGTCAGCGGTTCCCAGTTCAGCACGGCCATCGCCTGCCTTTTGCACGTTTTTCATGTCTTGTTTGGTTTATTCACATGTTGCAGACATCTCTTGCCTCTTCTGGTTGCAAATGTAAGGAAACTGCACATTTCATGAAGCAGACTTACAGGTTTCAACTGATGATGGACAGTGTATGAACAATTAAATACGCGGGTCAGCCTGTATCTTACGTATCCGGCAGGTTTGTGTCAGTTTTTTACTAGAAAATTTTGTGGGTGCTGCCAGGTCATAAAAAACCCTGACCTGTGGATCATGACAATTCTTTGACCTTCAAGACCTTTAAATAAATAAAACAACTTGTTTTCATTCTAATTCCTTCAGAATTCTGGCCACATTTACATCAGTTGATTGCTGAGTTTTGTATTCATAACAGTTAAAGGAAAAAATTTAAACATTGTTTTGCTGTGTTCATTATGTGTTAAGATGCTGAAAGTGATTCTTAGTTTACAGTTTACATTCTTTAATTTTTTATTTTATTTATATTTCATCCATACCATGCCACTCTCTAAAAAAAGTTGTTTCAAAGAACAATCACGAAATGTAAACGTTTTTTTCTTAGTAGGTTCTGTAAATATTACTTGGAGGTGTATCCCATTACATCCCATTATCTAAACTGCAAAACACTTCATTCATTGAAAAAAATTGTGTTTTATGGAGTGGAGTGTATTTCTTTTATTGAGCATTGCACTTTGTCAGGCCCAGTTCCAGAACAAAATCACTGGAATATGCACTGGAAATAAATGAGGGCAGGCTTATGGAAAGTGGGTGGTTATTTAAATTCACTAATGAAATGTGCAGCTGTGGTTTGTTCATGATAATATGATCAGAAGTCCATTAACCTGCTGGAATATCCCACACTTTAATTGCTCATTTGTAAGATTCTCACAAGCTAAAAGCAAGGCTGCAAGTAAAGAGTGGTGCTTTGTATAAATAGCAAATAATAGGATGGCTTCTCTTTGGAATATTTGAATACTGTTCATTAAAAAAGCCGACTGGCCAACTGTTCCCCGACATTAGCAAACAGTTTGCTAATGACAGGAGATGCTAACTGCAGCCCAGTACACAGTTTCAGGCTTCTACTAGAAAAGCAAAGTGGCCCCGTATGGACACACGTGAACACACTACAGCGCAGCACACAGTGGGAAATTAGTTTTCTGCATTTTAACCCATTCACAAAGTGAAGCAGTGGGCTGCCCCCAACAAGGGTGGACCAGAGAGCTGGGTGCGGGGACGGTACGTTTACATTTACACTTACAGCATTTAGCAGATGCTCTTATCCCAAGCTATGTACATCAGTGCTCAAGTAGTCCACATCTGTTCTTCAACCTGAAATGCTAAACTTGAATCAGTGTCCGCTGTTCAACCAAGTTACTGCAGGCTGTAACTCATCGTAACAACTCCTGTCAAGGAAAGGTCAGAGGTTAAAACAAGAGTAAGGAAGGCATGGAGTTAGGATAAGTGCCCAAAGGGTTTAAAAAAATAATAAATATAGGGGAAAAAAATGAATAAGCAAAAGCAAGAGGCCTAGTTATTCACCAAGGTGCTCCTTGAAGAGGTGGGTCTTCAGAAGACGCTTGAAGACAGAGAGGGACTCCACAGATCTGATCGGAGGAGGGAGTTCATTCCACCAAGACTGAGAAGCGTCTTGATGCATGTCTTCCTCTTCTTTGGAGTTCCGGAGATTCAAGACGAGCAGTGCCTGAAGCTCTGAGAGGACGAGAAGTGACGCTGCTTGATCAGGGCAGATAAGGTGCAAGTCCATTCTTGGCCTTGAAGGCAAGTGTTAAGGATCTGAACTTAATGCGGGCAGCCACAGGGAGCCAGTGGAGGTTCCTAAGTAGAGGTACCTTTCTCATCAGCATCTCAGTGATGAAACTAGCAGTCCAGGGATTTGAACCCATGATCTTCTGATCACAGCTGCAACTCCCTAACCACTAGGTCACCAGCTGCCCAAATTGCTCCCCATGTAGCCTAGAACCCTAATCATCTGGTTCAGAAACAGGAACATAACTCGCAACGCTATGGTGCTACGTAGAGGAATTAGTCTTCATTCTGCACCACCAGAGCTGTTCACAGAGTTCTACTTTCCTGCTGCCCCTCCTCTTTACTTAACACTCCAGACAATCAGGGTCTTCTGAGGAATCAGAATCAGATTCAGAAAACTTTATTGATTTATTGATGGAGGAAACTGATTGTGCCATGACTGCACAGACACACCGAGACACGAGGGACAAGAACAATCTAAAAGAAATATAATAAAGTAAAACTAAATCTCTCCAGAAAATACTTTGTACTAAATACAGATTGCTACAAACACAAAATGCTGTGGTCAGTAAGAGAAATGGTTGTAAAAACTATAGATAAATAAATAAAACTACTGCTGAAGTAGTTTACCAATTAACACAAATCGTGGTTTGGAGTTGTTCTCTATATCAAGTCCGCTATTGCACATAATAGAGACTTAAATAATGATACTCCACATGATAAGACTATTGCACATAATAAACTGTTGCTCACAAGTAGTGAGGAATTTCATTAGCAAGATCAGGTGTTACAAAGGTAGATATCCAGGTCAAAACTCCACTCAGGGTGTTTTTGAACCTTCATAGAACTGGTTCTGCATTTGGTATCTGTATAAAAGAAATTATGGGGTCATGACACCCCCAGTTCTAAATGCATTATTATAAAAGGTCTATTTTTCACAAATGTGATCCCTTCATTTCTCAGTCCCTGTTACAACGCTGGTCCTCAGCATTTCATTTTTTCGCTCCAAGACGTATAAATAAGGGCCCTGAAAAAGCTTTCATTATTAAAAATATCCCTTTACTGGCATTCAGCTGCTTCATCATTCTTGCAGGGCTATCTCGTCTTGGATCTCTTTTCCACTATTTTCCTCTTATTTCTTTTGTTATCAGATGGAAACTGTATTTGACGTTGTAATATATTGTTGTTTTCTGTCTTGCTCAAGGCCAGCGTCGGCTTGGATGCATTCTTTGGCCCCTAGTTTGGCGTTTGGCTTGCTTTGTTTCATCTGAGCTGATGTACCAGTCAAAATAAGTTTTGGTGAATATCTGAGCTTCTGAGCTTCTTTGATTCTTTGCAATTGGGAAAGTCCTCAGTCATCACAACAACAGACACATCGCAGAGTACTTTACCTTGTACCACATGGGCTGTGTGCCAGAGCTTTAGTTGAAGGGGCATAGAAATGATACAACAACCTAAAAATATATAAAACACACATGTAACAGTTATTTACTGGTAACAGGTCCACAGTCAAAAAGTTTACACTTGAAGTATAAACTTGGCCACTTTTCAATACCATCCTAAGAAAGGTACAGTTATATTAACAGTGAAGCAAATTTCAGTTTTAAAAAATTAATATAAAATGACAACATGCTTTTGTTATTTGTGATGAAAACTGTGACCAGCACTAAAATGGTTCGCCATAATAAAAATTGGTCATGAGCAACTCAAATACCTTATATATAAAAAAGGTTAGAGTAATATTCGAAAACAATTCAAAGCTCAAAAGCACTTCTGTCAAGTTCCACTTCTTTTTATAATGTATGAGCCAATAATTTGGGATGAAATACTCAAGTATTTGTTCCATTAGTATTCCATTCTGTATTTAGCCACACAACATTGGAGCCTAACCTTTCAATTATGAAACAGTGGTAATCTAATCAAAAATAAAAAAAAGCAATAAAAACTGCAAACTAAAAAAAAAATAAACACGAGACATGAGTTGGTGTTTGAATGACAGGCTATAATCATGGCTTCTACAGCAACATACAGTGCACAAGTAGCTGGGCCTCAACTGACAATTAATACATTGTTGCCCCCTACTGGACATGTTTAGTCTTGCAGTAATGGAAGTATGTATTCTAGCTAATTATAAAAATGTAAATATTACTTTTACGGGTCCATTTGCTTTTTTGACTTTGTTTGCCCAGTCTGTTAGCTTGTAGGCAGCACACATACAGCAATTGTCCCCACACATGCACGGCATTTTCTGAGGACATGGTGAAGCGGCTTAGTTTCCTTTGAAAAAAAAACCAACGCTGCTTTCTTGTAAACACTGTGACCATATTTCCTCCAGTCTAGATCATTATCTGTAGCCCCACCTAAATATTTGAGAGTCTCCAGCACTTCTCTATTAGTCGCTTTCAGGGAGACACGCATAGGGCCTCCTTCCTACGGAAGTCAAAAACGAGTAATTTTTCGTTGTTGTTTTGATTTGTTTTCCCTGCGGTCTAGCCATCCTAAATCAGTGTGATCATGGTAAGTACAAACACACACACACACACACACACACACACACACACACACACACACACACACATACACACACAGTTACTTCAGTCATGCGTAACGGAATCTTGATTGGTCATCTGTCATGTCATGTTGACAGGTGGCTTCTGCTTGGGGGACAAATACTGCCACTATCTGTCCTATGAATGTGAGGACAGGGGAGGTAGCGAAGACACCACATGGACACACACTAGTGCTAACCACACACTATCCAGACCATCTGTTTAGAAATGATTCCTAACATCGTTTATTTTGTCTTTGGGCTTACAACCACACATGAGGACATAGACATGAATGGGACCATGTAACACTAGAACAATAGTTTCACAAGCGTCCAACCCAGGACCTTCAGACGGGCCTCGCATGCATTCCATAGGCATTCCAGCCCAAAACTGACCATTGTAGGACCTTTACGCATTAGAGCAAGCAGCTGTGTTCTAGCTATCAGTTTCAAACACCGTCCATCAGCAAAACATTACCACATAAGGCCCCATCTCCTGAGTTATTTCTTGCTTGGGTTTCAAGGTTCTGTACCGTCATGCAGTATCAGAAACTATACAACCAATTTGGTCTGAAATAATGTAGATGACAGTATGTAAGCCAATGCAATTCGGTGAGTCAGAATTGTTCACAGTGGTGATGGACGTCCAAGATGTTTAAAGTGGAAAACCACAAATTATACAAAATTTCCACATAATTTAGTTGCAAACAAAGTTATTCAGTGGTTTGATGAGAAATGGTTTGACACCTACAATGCTATTTTTTTGTATCTAAAATAGTGGTAAATCTGAGTACGTTTTCTTTACACATTCTTTTGCTTTTACAATGGCCTTAACGTAACTCTTCACGCATTGAATGTATTAAAAATATCTCAAGATGATCAAACAGCAATGTCTGTCTTCGTAACCATTTTAGGTAATAATGTTTGTAAGGGAGCTTTGGAGAATTTAACTCCTTAGATGTCTGGTTCCTATCACCATCACTGTGAACAATTCTGTCTCAGTAAGTTTCTCTAGAAAGAAGCATTTTCCATCAAACCGCTCCGACTGACTCTGTTTACTTATTATTAAATGCATCATTTAATTATACACACTTTTTGGAGAACAGGTGAAAATCCTCTTTAATGTCTATGGACAGAGAATTATTATATGAGATGATAATGAATAGACTGTCTGGGGCCTGAGATTTTTTAAAACCCATCCAGCAGGCAGAGTAAGGCAAACTAGTACCCAAATAACACCTTTTTACTCTATTTACCTTTACATATAAAAGGGGTGTTTGGCGAGTAAAAAAAGTCACATTTCCATTGCAGAACACTGGCTCCTCCCACCACCACAGTAAAGAAAATATGACTCCATACGTTTCTCTACAATAAACCATTTCAGATGAAAGGAGTCTGAATGACTTTGATCTATGAATTATGAAGGAATTTTGAAAAATTCATGGAATTTCCCTTTAACAAGCCGGTGTGTAATGAGGCTGCATACACAGTGCTGATGCAGTACGCACCTCCATTATTGACCATGACAAACACAGAAAGGTACACGTGTCTACCTTCGTAGTCCGTTTGACTCGGCGGCGAATCAGGCCGCTCGCCGACAACACAACGTTTGCTTTTAACAAAAGCTGCGGCTGGAAGGGGAACGCGGCAGGAGACAACGTGGCCTGCTCTCATGATCTCGCTGACAATCCATCACACACAAAAGCCCTCAAGCTGGAGCGGTCCCACCACAAAGCTGGCCCCTGCCCCACTGAACATACCAACCCGCTGAGCCAATCGGCCCTTTGAACTCCCCCTTGAACTCCCCCTAACACGGCACCCCGCGTCCACAGCTTCTGTGTGTGTGTGTGTGTGTGAGTTTGTGTGTGTGTGTGTGAGAGAGAGAAAATCCTAGACACTACAAGACATATGTCACTGCCATTCAGCGAGATTGGAAGTTGTGTGAGAAATATGCTGCAGTTCGGGAGGGCCGGGCGGAGTGGCAGTGGCAGCCTCAGCTGAAGCCCTGCCAGTTTAGACACTGGGCCTGTCTCAGGGGGCACAGAGGCTAATTGCCCCCAGGAATATCGCCACTGTCGCAACGGAGCCATCGCCTAAAACAACAGCTTCCCAGGAGCGAAGAAAATGTTTGCATTTCATGCTGTTCTGACACGGTCAACACGACATGTCAAGTGCCTGGAAAAAAAATGTCTGCTGGACAAGAAAAGACATTTCATTCTTGTAATTAAAAAACAAAATTTTCAAGAACAGACCAATGAGGTTCTCTCACTTTGCCCTAAACCATCTAAAAGCGAGGGGTAAACATGTACACCGAACACAACCTGCAACAACACGGCTCGGCCCTCGGATCACCCAAAGCTCCGCCAAACACAACATGTGTGGGTGGGTCAGCGCACAGGACCAATCTGTCTTCACAAGGTGACGTGCTAAGTGCCCACAGCAGGCTTTAACAACACTCAAGGCTGCTTTCCCATATTCCCAGATTTCAGAAGGTATATAAAATGCCATGTTCGCTCTTTGAAAGCGACCAATTGGGATTTGCTATGTTTCAAGTTGCGTGCTCATAATTAGCTCAGAAGTGCCATTCTTCTCTGTTATTCCCTGTTTTTCCCATAGTCAATACTACAGTGACATAGACCAGTGCCATATACTGAGCTTTTAATATGAGGGCAGGCTATATGACTGTATTTTTTCACAACGTGAACTTAACTTGTCCGGAACAAGCCGGACCTGGAACCACCCAGTAATTCATCATCTCCAAATAAGGCTCTAGTCATGCTGATCAACTCCATACACTTTTCTAAGCTGTGAAACACTCACTAGATGGAATATAGTGTATTTTGGAACACCTGACCATTACACCAACAGGGACTTCAGTGATATTGCATTCAAATCTCTAGACTTTAATATGGAGTTGGTCCCCCTTTGCAGTGATAACAGGACTTGTCACTACTGAAAAGAGCATTAAAGCAACCACCCAGGCGTGCTGAAACCCTCGAGGCCATCAGTGTCCAAAAATCAAGGAGAACACAATTGTCCTCACTCAGAAAGGGTGGGATGATCCTCCTGCTCCCTCCACGTGATGCTGGTCAGTACAGGCACCTGTTAGTGCTTTGTAACACAATTTGCAGTTAGTGTTCTCCTCCAAGCATGTTGAGATGTCCAATGACGTTGTATTAGTGGCAGGTCAAACAAATGCAGTGGGGCTTTATATGAATTGGAGGAGGCAGAGGCTAGCCTTTATGTATTATGTAATGGGGAGCCCTAGCTCACAGGTAAAATTGGACACGTCTAAGTTGGGGAGAAAATTGGAAAAAATCAAGCAAAACACCTCCCACTGAAAACAGCTGGACTAAATCATAGTGTATTTCTGCTGGATCAAGACCGTAGCCTGGGTAGTGACGGTAATGTATAGCAAAGCACTTTAGTCTGAAGCGTGGTGGTGGGGTGGGGTGGTGTGTGTGGGTTTGATGTTCTTGTCCCCTCAGCACCCTTTCTTCCAGCAGTTATCAGTATATCATGGGTGTTCTCAGTATTTCTGGTATTGATTATATAAAGCCTGTTAACAAAAGTAATAATTGTATAGTAACTGCGTGAGCTGCGTAGTAAATAGAAGCTGATTGAAGGTCAGACCAATTTGCCATGATCTTATGTTACTTACTTTAGTAAGGAAGTGGTACAGTGTTGGGCACTGTCACCTCACAGCAAAAAGGTTTGATTTCTGCCTGGGCAGCCATTGGTTCTTCCTGTGTGGAGTCTGGGTGTTTCCACTAGGTGCTTCTCCCACAGTCCAAAGACATGCATGTCATTTGAATGGGTTATGCTAAATTGTTACTCTTAGATGTCAATCTGAATTTCACCCTATGACCTCCAGAACACACTACAATCCTGGTCAAGCCTTAGAAGACAGGTGGCATGGATCTGTTCCAGAAGTGCAACAAATAGTAAATTGTTGTCATGAATCAAAATAACTTCTTATATGGAACTTTCCCTGGTTTGTGTTGATGCTCGAGGTGTCAGACGTCATGCTGAACTTTCTTTGTTGTTCCTATGTCACGTAGAACCGAGGTTATTGCAATTTAAAAAACGTAAAATAACCGGGTTTTAAAAAATCACACATAAATGCCCATCAGGAACAAAAATGCGCAAATGTATTTTATTTTATGTCTTAGAAACAAATAGAAAAAACACAAGATCTTTGAACCCGGGGAACTTTCAGGATAGTCTCCGCCCACAAGTGGGTGGGGAAAACGCGCAGAGGGAGGGGTTCCCAAGCGGCGGCCCGCCAAATGAAAGAGCACCAAAAGCAAATGTGTAGGAGAACAAACTCCGGTTCTACACTGTTTCACACCAATTATATTTACTGAAATCAGAGTTCACTTATACACTCTGAGTTCAAGGGTTAAGGATAAGTGGTTCAGAAAATGGATTAATGCTTGTAAAATAAAATATCATGACACATATCCCAGAAGTGCCCTCAAGTATCGCGACATTATACTTTTGCCACTATCTCCTAGCCTTAATGCCATGTCACCCTCCAGCTGTCCATCAGCTTCTGCAAGGCGACTTTACACTTTTCAGCAGCAATAGCTAAGGGCTTTGCAGGAGGAAGCCACTTTTCAGCAGGGCCCTCCTCAGACTCGACGAGCCTTCCAGTTACATTTGTATCAGTCATAATGGTCTGAGCTGGAGAAGCCATTATCTTCGCAGCCGATTGGCTCCACTTTTGCGATCTTTCACAAATGATAAATGGTCAACGGTAGCCGGCCAAACACGTTCCTCAAATTAACGGCACCGACTACCGGAATGATAGCGTGCGGCATCAGCACGTCTATCTGTTTGCCAAGATGTGAGAGAGGAGTCAAGATGCTTTCACACCTCCAAGCCCATTGAGGGGGCAGGCCATGTTTGATAAGGCAGCTCCGCTTTCCATAATTTGAGCATATGGGAATCATTTGGCTGTTTTTCCACCAGTTGGGCTGCTTTATTAATGACGGGCTGCAGTCGAGCGGGCCTGTGAAGTGGTGATCGCACAAAATTACCGCCGCAATTCATCATGTGGGCCTGCGGCCGGGCTGGGAAAGGATTAATGAGGTATGAGCTTAGGCTCCAGGCCCAATTCACCCACTCCCAAACCCTCCACCCCTCCCCTCTTCTATAGGCCGAACCCCAGGAAGTCACATGGCGCAGGCCCTGCCACTGGATCACAGAACTCTGAATGGACTCTGTCTTGTTTCTTTCATCTTCACGGGACTGATAAGGCCGTAGAGGAATCTTAAGGCCGATCACATTAAGACAATTTTCCAATTTTCCTGAGACATGTGGCTTCTGACTGACTGTTGATGGCTATTGGTGCTTGTGCTCTCCTCCCTTGCATCTCCCTAGTTTAAAGCCAGCTGATTGCAACAGGTTGCCGTGCTGTCGCCATCATGATCCACGGATCATCTAGAAGGCTCCTAAACCTTCTGGGCCCACTGCCCTGTCAGGGAACCTTCAGAGTCCATCTTTGTGGTCTGGAGGGAAGCTCGTGACTCCGAAGAAGAAGCTAGAGTCCCGTGCGGGTACCAGTTCCTCACGGCGCCTGCAGGGGAGCGAAGCCTCACCGGCACTGGACTGATCCCCTGAGGCCCCAGATCGCTGTGGTGCGGCTGCCTCCTCTGTGTCCCTTGTGTACCCCCGTATTCCTGCTGACTCTTGGACAGGGAGCTGACATCTTCGCTCCCACAGACGAGAGTGGCCCCGTGGCTCCCGCAGAGGAGCAGAGCCTCACCGGCTCTGGGCTGATCCCCTGAGTCCCTGGCACACTGCGGTGCGGCTGTGTCCCCTGTGTCCCTTGTGTACCCCCGTGCTCCCGTCGACTCCCGGACGTGGATCTGACATCTTCGCTCCCACAGACGAGAGTGGCCCTGGTGTTAAGCTGGGAGAAGGGGATGGCTTTGAGCACCTTAGGGAAAGACTGTTCATACGTTAAGGTCCCGCTGATCTGTTATGTCTGTGAACTGTCACTAAACCCCCCTGTGTCTCTGTACTCCTGTGTCTGCGTCCTCCCTCCCTGGGGTGGACATGACATTGTTCTTATGTACTTTTTGTCTTTTTTTCATAACAGTGTCAGAAAATTTTAAACGAGATTGCTCAACGTGTGTGATTTAAATATACGATTTGGAAAATGATAAGGAAGTGAAAAGCCTTCATTCAATACATTGTCCTTGTAACTCCAGAGCAAAACTAAAGAAATTACTTTTTGACTGATTTGAGGTGCAATGCAAAAAGGATCAATGAAGACATCTTAAATACATTCAATGTGTCTAGTATTTCTCATTATGAGATTATAGTAGTATAAGAATATTATACTACTTTCCCTCTCTCTCTCTCTCTCCATATTTATATATATATATTTATGTACACACACACACACACACACACACACACACACACACACACATATATATATATATATTTTACATATACAAACATAATTTGAAGGGAATACCTCTTAATTCTTCTTATTTTTTTCATGTTTTTGGCTTAGTTTGCTTGTTTCAAGAAATCTTCAAGAAATTGCTTTTATTCCACTGTCTGTCTTTTGGTAGATTTTTAGCTGTACCTCTTATTTTTTTGTATGTTTTCTCTAGCTTTTGGTCGTACAATTCAGTTTGTTGAAGTACACTGCTTTAAATCTGAAACTGATGAGGAATTTGCATCTATGATTAAGTCATCCAGTGGCCTCATGCTGGTCCACGGCTTACAGGTCTGCAGTATTTAGGAAATAAAAGAACTTGATTACATGGTAACTGGGAGTATTTTAACCATCTTGCTTGTTTTAGCAGCAGACAACTAGACTCCTATCTTCAGCAAATACTGACAAACAAAAACAAGCTAACAAGCTTCTGATTAGCAATTCCGTTGTTCGGTTTCCCCGCCGCTCGGCCTGATACTGCAGGGCAGCTCTGCAGAAGGGCATTTCTCGAATGCCACGGATGCCCGCCTGCTATTTCCCGCGGCAGTGAGGGACGTCTAATTGTCTCCTTGATTATATCTATTAGTCAGGGGGAAGCAGGGGCCCCTGGGAACCGAAGCCTGAGTGGACGTTCACTTAAAGAACACGGCGCTCGGACATTTCCCGCCAAGATAATGCCTTTCCACTCTCAGGCCCATTAGGAGGCGTTACATAACCTGGGACAGAAGGTTCCGAGTCCAGGCTAGACTCATTATAATGGACCCATGCCATAAAAGAACCTTTCAGGGGACGGTTCTTTAAATAACCTCTGTCGCAAACAAGCGTGAAGGTAGAAGAAACTTCTCATAACCCACATAAAGCAAAGGATTTATACCAGCGTTTTTTTCCCTAGAACTTCACATCCAAGCCAAGAGCGGCTCAGGAACCTGCTGGTGTAAGAATGTGCCTGTGTTTTCTCAGGTAGCGGAGGGTGTAATGAGGTTGGAGAGGGGTAGCCTCACACCTGTGTATTATAAGGGGCTTCTGCACTGGGCTTACTGGACGAGACAGTGCTGTCTGTGTGTCCCACAGAGGGATTATGGTCAGTGTTATGCTTTCCAGGGTGCATACCTCACCCCCCTTTTCCCTACCATTTACTTCCCAGCCATAGTGAACAAGCACTTACATGTATTCTGGCATATATTTTTTTTTAAATGTGATGGATAACAGCCATTTACAGGTCTGCGAGTCAAACGAGTGAAAAATGTGAATTACCAAAATTACCACTGAAAAGTAATATCAACAGCGGCTGACCCTTGCTCAGCCAAAGCGCCATTAAAGGTGGAATTTGCTGATACAGCATAATGAAGGCCGCACTTGTGTCTTTCCATGTTAGATGAAATTGTGCCAGTCACGACACATTTAGATTTTATGAGAAGTGGCCAGTTAGAGTGATAGACACCATTTCTGGTGCATGTTTTTGAATTACGTGTTTGAGGAGGTTTGTCGCAAAAGCCCTTTTCACTCTTTTGTGAGTTTAACAAGGTGTTGGGGGTCGATTTTACACACACACACACACACACACATGTATTTCAGTGCCAGACCACTTAAACATGGAACTTTAAGAGTCATGGTTAGATATAGACACATGTTTTACGTGGCTCTTTAAATAACCTTTTTAAATTTTTAAATAAAGAAATTAAATAATTAATTCGGCAGACACTTTTTTTTCAAAACCACCTACAGTGTCCAAGATTTATATTAAAAAAAAAAGTGTTAGGACTCTTATTGGTATAGGAAGTGTAGAACCAATTGTTTATAACAATGTATGATAATTTATACCAAATATAGTGATTACAGTTCGTATTATTTATGCATAAGAAGCAAGAAAAATTTGGCGAACTGAGAATGGTTTGGAATGAAATTCCTCTTTTGAGTCATTTGATATTTGAAATATTTTATTAAAAAATATTGCAAGAACTATATTTGGAAATTGATATTTGAATAAACTCTATTAGCTTTACAGCATTTATTATTTTTACATGCTGAAATTATTTTAATGTCTTAGACTGCACAGTCTGTGTGTAACTTTAAACTTCTATATTTTTATATTTTCAACCTCATTTGGCATTAAATCACTAACACACACTGCTGAGATTCGAATGCAGTAGATGTAGATCAGTTGAAAAGCTGTTGGTGTATTTCTTTAAACTGCTCTCATATTTTATGTATTTTACTGTCATTAAATGACTCCTATCTAAACATCTGTTTAAATATATTTTACAGTTATATATGACTCAAAACACTTATCTTATTTTGACACTGTAATGATTGGGTTGTGTGTGTTCATAATAAACAAAAACACAAAACAACTAATTCTAATGAAGGGTCCATTGCAACTCAAAAACACAACATAATCCAGAGGGTTGGACCAAAGACATAAGCAAGATTCCAGATTCAACATTTTATTGTCATATGTACGAAGAGTACAGCGAAATTCTTGAATGCTTCCCTACAGTCAGTGAACAACAGACACAATTAACATGACAATACAATAGATACTAAGTACATTTAGACTTAGGCAACATTACATTAAATAAATAAAATAAATACAGGTGATTACATTGAACAGTGGGTAAATTATGGCGATTGCAGAACAGAGAATGCTTTAACAGTTTACAGGATTAGTACTAAACAGTTAAAGTGACAGTGCAATGTGTTGTGCATGGGAGGCATCAAATAGATATAAATATGACAGTGTACAACTTAGCAGTCATAGTGCATTGAACAGTCTCAAACACTGCAAAAATGAAATCTTAACAAGCTAGAAAATCTTGTAAAGAAATAACAGAAAATACAATTTTAAATACAATTGATTTCAGCATGTAAGAGAAATAATCTAGTTTTAAGAAACTTTTTCTTGTTTGAAGAAAGCCTAATAAGTAACTTTTTCTCTCTATATTGGCAAATAATTTTGTTTGATTCTAGTATCTCCTTTAAAGGGTGAAGGGGCATTTGGCTGACACTCCTATCCAGAGCGACTTACAGTCATTAGTTACAGGGACATTAGTTGCAGTCATTAGTTACAGGGACAGACTTACAGTCATTAGTTACAGGGACAGATTTACAGTCGTTAGTTACAGAGACAGTCTTACAGTCATTAGTTACAGAGACAGTCTTACAGTCATTAGTTACAGAGACA
>JBBIGA010000016.1:2328297-2341707 GCA_037576975.1 Alestes dentex
CATCTTGATCAGGAATCATGTATAAAAAAAGGAAGTATGATTTATCTGTAGATAAAAGAGACACTATCCTTCAGTTGCAGACACTAATTACTCAACAGCACTGAATCCATAAACAACTGAAGGAGGAAATGAAAAAGGCCTACATTAGCACAGACTGGCTCGCTCTGACAAAAGTAAGAAAGCAAATATTTAGACTCCCCAGGTGAAAGCTAATCAGGTGACGGTGAGGGGAGAAGTGTGCCACACAGACATACAGACATTTAAACAGACCATGGAATATGCTAACGCTCTGAGAAGACGCATAGTGCCTCACCACCATAACAGTTTCTCTGTTGATGTTGGCCTGTGTCTTAATTATTCCAAGCTTTCAAGGAATAATTTATACTGCCCAAATCAAACATAGGGACATTCTTCAACGTGGAAAACAGTAACGGAATGCTCTTTATTTCAGCACAGAATTTATTAGCTGAGTGAAATATATATAGCTTTCCCTGTATAGGGAAATTATTAGGAATTATAAGAAATACAAACTGACAGGACACTTTATTAGAAACCCTTCCCTTGTAGCTCCACTGTAGCCCCCCTGTTGATGTATAGTTTGCTCTAGCCTCTACCACTTCATCAGTGGTCAGTTTCTGACCGCAGATTAACTCATAGCCGGATCTCAGCTTAGCATAAACACTGTGTAAAATCCCAGCTTTGCATGATACACTCTTGCTAATGCCACTCACAATATGATGCCACTGCCGTGTCAGTGACACTGCTGTGCTGATGATGGGTCAACAGTGGCCCTGTGGTTGAAAATGATCAATGATGAATGAGGAAAAGGGTTCTGTAAACAGCCCATGACAACACATACAGATACAGTCTATCACTGTCCATCTATATGGTGGTCCTGCAAGGTTGATGGAACTTATGAAATGGCCGTTACGTTTGTAGTAAAGTGGATGAGAGTTAGGAATTCAAGTGTGGGGTCTTGCAGTTCATGATAAGCTAATTTTAAAACCATTTAAATATGTCCTGTGTTTAATCATCAATGCCCTGGCTCAATTATAAATCAACCTTTTTGTGCCAATTTGTAAATGCCGCATGACTTATAACTCCTTCATTCACTCACGCACTCACTCGTGTTTAGCAGGTTACAAATTCCCCACTAGGAGGCGACATAGAGGTCAAACAGCTTTTGATGCTTATAAAGAGCAGGGCTTTGCATCAATGACACTTTGTTTCTTTAATACTTGGATTAGAATGACATCCCTAAAGAATGATTTTGTGAAGAAAATTTTATAAATCACGTCTCCTTGTCTTTTTCTCAGTCATCTCAAGATTTTAGACCCTTATAAACGCATCTCGTAGTTCGTACGCTGTCCTATGCCGACCCTTGAAATAGGGCTTATTCCCAGGTAAACGAATAAACATTAACTGTATGCTAAAACCAATTCTTGGAAAGCAAGAACCTGCGACTCATCCCACAGATATCAAATGTGCATGGAACACTGTGATGCTGTCTTGATCCATTAATCTTCTCATTGGACTTTCAGCAAGCGGTTCTGCAGTTTTTAAGTTCTGTCGTTAAGCACTGATTGAGATTTAGCTCTGCTCTGTGCTCCGCGAACTCAGGATGTCCACATCAAAATCCAGCGACGTCCACAGATGACAACCAACCTCGGTCAGAGCCTAGCACGCGTATCGAGTGTTGTCGTGAGAAGGAAAACTGAGGTTTCTGAATGTGAAGTTGGGCTGGTGGTGTTCCAGGTGAAGTCTAGGTGGTCCAGCAGCAGCTGTTTCCTGAGCTTGTCTCTCGGGTCTTTCAACGCCTTTGTGAAAAAGCATTTGTTCTGTTCCCCAGAGCAGCTTGCTTCCTCCCCTACCGCGTATGACTCTACACCCACTTTTCAAAATTTTGGAATCACTCATCATGCCAAAATGATTGTTATTTTATATGCGTTTAATTTATTTAGTTAGAGATAGAAAAGGTACTTTTTACATTTCAATTATTTAATTGCATTATACCTTACATCTTACATCTTTCTTGCTCACGTGACCTTAATCTACAGCTTTGTTCATGATTTTGGACGCTCTGAAACAACATTCCTAAATGTTTTTAGCATGGGATTATGGTAATTTACAGTACAATAAACTTTTACAGTTTTGAACAGTAAATACTTAAACCGTTGAACAGTAGTATGAAGAGCTAATTCTCTTGCTTGGCCTCACAGAACAGAACCCCACACCTCCAAGCCACCTCCCCCTTCCCCCATCCATGCAGAATCTCTGACCCCATCTCTAGGTTTGTGTCTTGTTTCCCTGTTCAGCGGCTTGGCTGCCTTTTGAGTTCTGTGCTAACCCAGCATGGAAAAATCCATCTGTCAGACAAATATTTGTCTTCACTTGTCTTCTGTCAGTATCCACGTCTCCACACGTGGACTTGAACGGAATGGGAAGACCCTTATAGCAAAAACAACTGCTGTGCTGTCCTAGGTGTGTATACAGAAGGATGCAAGAGCACAGCTTAAACGTACAGTGGTAAACCTAAATGACCGGCACGGAAGTGGCTATTTGATTTGTGCACTGCCTCCATGGCAGAAAAGAGTAGAAAACATTTAGCCATTACTTTGTTTAAATAAAGGATTCCCAGTGTTAGTTTGGGAATTTAGAGTTTCTTTTGAGTGCAATTTTCTGATGCAACATGTGCAATTTTTAAGGTGGAATATTATTACTGGGTGACATGTGCAATTCATAAATGTGCAATTAATAATGTGCAATTTTTCTGTTGTATTATTACTGTTTTTAATGGCTGTCACTGCTGTACCTGTGTATATTTATACCCACTCTGTGCAAATTAAAATACATATACTTATTTTGAATATACGTACATATACTTATCTAAGTTTACATATACATATATATACATATATATTTTTCAATACACACGTCCATATTTATATTTGTAGATTGTTTGTATAGTGTACTTTTTAATACTATACTGTTGTGTTGTATAGTTTTATTCGATTGTTTTTGCTGCTCTTACCTTTGTTCTGTCCACTTTTCCACTAGTGGGACTAATAAAGGTTCATTTGATTTTGTCTTACATTAGCACAAAATAATCAGACATCATTACTGTCACTTTACGTTTTAATGTTTGGAGTCGTACACCTGAAGTAGGACAGAGCATAGTTCGAACACTGTAGCAAGAAGGACATCCAAAAAAGAAAGAGCCTAAATCAAAAAGAAACGAACATTTACAACAACCAATGGTTTAACGCAGTAGTAGAGTGTATGTGCTCAGCTCGGGGTTCACATGTTGCTCAGGGCAGATGTGTTTATGAGCTTTAGTGGGATGATTAGTGTGATGAGGAACCCTCTTTAGGTTAAAAGCCATAGCAGCCCAAGGGGAGGCAACTCAGTCAAATGACCACTCCTGGATTTATGACTGACATTAAACCCATCAGACCTGCCTACCTGCCGGCGGGACAAATATCTATGGTTTCTATTCTTAGTCCTCTGGGGGGGGTTCCCAAAAAGCAGTAGCAGCCTCTAGTTTGTCAATTGGGACCAAACTAGCTCTGGGAAAAATGCTGTCCGGGACATCTGTTTACAGATGTTTTTTATCCTGTTTCTTGCGACGTTTCGTGAATTAAAAATGTAAAAAAATAAAATAAAATTACAGACAAATGTTGAGGAATGCTTATTTTGAGACTTACCTCATCTGCTGAATTTAGAGGCCAGAATTAATGACATGATCATGTGAAATACCGTAATTTAAAGGGAAAGCACAAAGGCCTAATTTGTTAATTACAATTTATAATTTTTAATTATAATTTATTAAAATATTTCTTACTTTTATAAATTATATTTCTATTTAGTTAGATTACATTGTCTTGTTAAATACTGTCTCGTCAATCATTGTCTTGTCAGTTCTGTGTAGCACGGCCGGGGGTATTGCTGGAAAAGCATTTTACTGCATCTTGTACTAAGGAGGACTGCATGTGAAATGTGAGAAATGTGTTTTGCCCTAAACGGCTTTGCTGCAAGATGCAATGCTTAAAAGTGCTATAGTTTGTATTTTGCATTGCAACCAAAAAGAGAACTAAAAGGACTTCCAGGAACCTCAGGGTGCAGCAGGAAATTCCTTAAATCTACAGTGAATCATTCAGAGGAGGCTTTTTTTGGAGTGTTGGTGTTTATTTCTGTGCTTTTTTCAGCACACCTCATAATGCACGCGTACTGACCAGATCTCGGAGCGTAGCGGACGAGTCGGAACAGGTTCTCGCAAGACCTGCAGCTCAACAGTAACACCTACACTGAATCAACTGACTTGCAGCACAGGACTGGGAAATAACCATGCAGTGTAAACACAAATCACAGCGGGAACAAGCTCCTAAAACACAATGTACTTGGAGGAAAAAAAAAAAAAATCAAAAAACAAAAAAATCCCCCGAAAAAACAAAGGCTGGGTTTAACGAGGGTACTTGATGTCAGCTGATATCTGCAAGATACACAGAGGTGGCTGAAAGAGCAGAGGGGGCAAAAGCAATTGGCGCGATATCTCAACGAACAACTTCCTCTTGGCTCACCACAAGCCATTCAATGCCGGCCTGCCATTTGGCCTCATTAAGAGAGTGTATTTAAAGGGACATGTTCCCGGACAAGCTTAGGCGGTAATCACGGTTTTATCACAGCTGGTGAAGCTTTGGGAAGTGGGAATTTGCACAGATAGGCCCAGAAGTCTGGCAACCAGCCAAAGACAGCCAGAGCTGAGAAACGGTGGCCGTTAGCTGAGGCCCGCTTAAAGGAATAGCTCCAAAAGCCAATTTGGACAATTCTTCTCTTACGCCTGATGTAGTCGATCAGCGAAGGCACATTTGGAGTCCAGTTCTGGCTTCTTCAGTCTGAGCTACGAGGACAACAAACACTAGAATCCAATGCTCACCCAAATTGTTTCTGCAAAAATACACCACCAAAATGTGTCCTAAACCTTTATCAAGATCACACAAACTTGTGGAAGTGGTTTAGGACACAGTATGACTTACCATGAGCTACTGAAATGAATCAGTTTTATGTGTGGAAAAAGGCCTACATGGGTTTTTTAGCATTAACGCAGCGGCCAGAAAACACTTATTTAAATATTTACTAAATATACCAAAATATTGTAAATATACTAACTACATTTTAAATATACATTTTAAAATATACTAAAATAAATATACTAAAATAAATGACAATACTCCCTTTTTAAATATACAAAAATAAATTACAAGACTCCCTTAATTAAAATAACAGAACCTGGAAAACAATAAAACCAAATGATACAATAAAAAATCCCCTTTAGGAAAACATGCATGCATTGCTAGTAAAACGTGAACTAGATGCATTTCTGCAAGAAAATGCGAAGTGTGATTGCATGGTTGCTATAAAGCCAGTGTTTGGAGACACCCAGACATTGATTTTATGGCCAAAAAAGATTGTGTTGAACCGGCATCTCTTCTGATTTTCTTCATTCAGCGTGTGGCATTTCACCACAGAACCACAGCAGCATTAACTTGCTGTATTTTACCAAGCATGGCTGAAGGCGGTTGAAAACAGGTGGAGCAAACCGCTCAGAAAATGGGTGGGAAAAGCACACATAGTCATGTTCACGGGCTGATTTATTTTAATTAATCCACGACAAAGAGTCTTTTTTATAACTGACGTGAGCTGATCATGAGAAATCTGTTCATGAGCCTGTTTAGCTCTGCAAGACTGAATTGTTGCTTCGTGTTTTGTCCATTTTCAGCCACCTTAGATTCTGCAATCACACTAATAATGGTAATAAGTTATGGTAGTAAGTTTGACCCAGAAAAAAGAGCTGGTACATATCCTATAACCCAGGAAATTTACCCTTGTTAACAGGAAGCAGTGGAGTTCTTCCAGAGAGTGTCAAATACATGCTGTTTTATCTCATTTCGAGTTAAAGGATGTTAACATATTGCTGGTATCTCCACCCAAACTTGATCATTTTACAAACAATGCAAATATCTGGCCCCTGTTTTCGGTGACCTGTCCGCAGCTGGAGCTGACCACAGAAAAGTCCATGTTTTTAACTATGAAGTAGAAACAGATCAGGCAGCAAAGAAGATGGGCAGATGTCTCGTGTTGGGCTTGTTTTGGCCAGCAGAGTGTTTTTTTTTTCTGTAATAGATGTTTCCTCTGTCTATCACAGTGAGCCTGTTAGTGTTGTCTGTCAGAGCCTATCTGACAGTCCTGTCTCTCTGTTAAAGTGTCTGTTAGTATGTCATTTTGCTGTTGTTGCTTGTCTGTCTTCTGTCTTGTGTGCACAGACAATTAAAGGTGACATATTATGCAAAACTCACTTTAGTTATAATAGATCTATGGGCCGCAAAAAGTGAGTTTTGCATAATATGGATGCATAAATACATGACACCAGAACAATGACATCAGATGTAGAGCCTGACATCAGACACAGAGTTTGAAGAGAGACACACAGTTTGACATCAGACGCAGTTTAGAGTCAGAGTTTGATGTCATGATGAGTTAAAAATTAGATGCAGAGTTTGATGTCATAACACATTCGTTTTTGCAACAAAACATGCCATATATGCTACGAACATGTCTTGGCTATCAGCTCTACGGTGAGTAGAAAATTGTATACATTATATTTTTTTAACAAACTATTCCTTTAAAGATTAGAATAACTGATGTCAAGCATGGGTGTTGATGGCATGCCCACAAGTGTACAGACTTTTCCTGCAGTTTGTTTTCACTTCAAACATCAGGCTGGGCCAGAAGACACTAAATAAAGTAGCACTATTGCTAGCATGAATGTTACTGTGCCTCGTTTCAACCAGCCGGTGGTGACAGAAGTAATCCAGCTAGGGTGCCTTTTAAACTTGAACTTCATTGAGAGATGAGCCAGTGTCAAAGCACGGAGCATATATCATATTGCCCTGAGTGCTCATTAGAGCGAAACTCTAGCTCCGCTCCTGGCGCGCCATGTAGACACCCCTCTCATTCACCATGGACCCACAGCTGACGGGCTCTCACATACAGTGAGGTCGTCTTAAGTGGACGCCCTCAAGTGTTCGCCGCCGTCTGCGGCACACGATGTCAGCCGAGAGGGCTAAGTCAATTAGCATTAGCATCCCGCTGATAAGGACGCAATTATCTACCATGATAAACGTCTCGCTAACGCTTAATCTCATTGCAAACCATCAGCTGAAGGTGTCCCGCTCTTTAATGAATGTTAAGTAATCCTAGTTAGTCCCATTTGCAGCCAATTCCACTGCCATGTGCGTCACTGGTAGGTGAAATCACTCGTGTCCCCACCAAGCGGAAATAAGGAAAATGGTCTTGGCTGACATTCTATAACCTGTTTTGTGCAGCGTTACAAAGAAAAAACAAGATTTAGAGAATAAAAAAGCGATGGAAAGTGGTAATAGAAGTATCTGGGGAATCTGTGACACTGATGATGATGCATGAAGTGAACAATGTGGCAAGCAGTGAACTTCCAACTGTACGGTTACTGGTCCAAAGAAAGAATAATTTAAATGTAATTTAAATACAGACAGCAGAATCTGCAAACACAATCAGCGCCTCTCAAGAAAAATCACATTTCTTAACGTCATTGCTTCTGGTTTTGTGGTAGGATTTGCTTGAAAGGTTAACAGCATGTAAACCTATTAATCTCATGCCTTAGAAATAAGTTTGTACACACCCTAGTTTCACTCATCTATCCATACATTTATCAGGAATGTTATGAGTGTTTCAGTACAGACTGCTTTTTGAGTTAGACATAATACAGAACAGCCAGTCAAAACAAAGGTACACTTTATGGGATAAAGAGAGGTTGGAATATGGTCATGTAAAAATGAACTGACGGTAGGAAATGACTTTACAATACGCAAAACTAGGGATACCAATGCCAGCACATAAACAAAAATAACATTTTAGACTGAACAATTTATACTGAATCTCTCTGGATTAGCATTATGAAGACATATAACACTCATTTCAAATGCAGTTACATGAATAAAATGCAAACACTAAAATGCAATTTTATGAATTCTATGGATTTCTGAAATATCTTGAAAATCTAAACGTTTCTAAACAATTCTAAACCCTTTTTAAGCAAACATCTACTGATACTGATATGATCCCGATATTATCGTCTATCCCTGCACAAAACTACTCAAACAGTATGCATGGACCATGTGGGTCTTTAAACATCAGATTCTTATCTCATCTCTTCTAGAGTAGAAAAATGCTTCCTTAAAGACAACGAATTGAAACTTCATACACACTTAAAAGTAAAAGTGCCAGAAAGAATTCTTTGGAGCAATGACCTGGAAGAACCACTGTTGTTTCTTTTTGGGAACGAGGAAATAACCTTACATTTGGGAGTCTTTCAATTAAGATCCGGCCATTAAAAGATGGAAACCAGACATTCTTCTTTACTTCCACTTTAGAGAAGCATTGATCACATTTATTTTTGAGAACAGATGTTTTAAAGGACACATGTGTTTGTGAAAGCTTTATGAGAGATTTACAAATCATTATGCCAAATGCCCAGACATACCCAGCAACCACCATGAAATCATTGCTGGGCAAACTATTATGGCAGCAGTTTGTCTCATGGACCACTGACACACAACAGACGCTGTGATCGTGTTTGAATAGACTAGCAGTGGCATGTCCGCCTGGCTTCGTCTCAGAAAACAAGTGTCCTCAAGTCTAACGACATGAGTCCTGTTTGCAGTCACGGTCAGGCACGCCGGCGCCAAGTTCATGATGGTTCAATGAAGACAAGAATGACAGAAATGAATGAGCATCACTCGGGTAGCCTTTAACATGCTGTTTACGCTGTGAGAAACCAAAAGCGATTGATTTCATGGAGTTGCATTTTCGGGTGCTTATACAGCCAAGTGCGGAACAGCACTGAAGTTGAAAAGGTTCTGTTATTGCAAGACCGTGTGCCACCAGTCGTTTTCATGTTCAGCTTATCTCCAACACCACACCCAAGCATAGCCAGCTATCCTGATTGCAAAACACCTCCTTTACCAGTGGAAACAATCAAACTGTCAACATCCAAAATTACACTTTTTGGTCCCAACAATTGCCCAACAGCACCATGCTCTTAAAATGGAAGGTTCCAAATAGAGTTCTCTAGAGGGATGCCACAACCACTTTTGGTTCTCTAAAGCAAACCAGTCCATAGGGTCCACTAGATGACCCACATGTTTGCTCTACAGTCCTAAAGCTTGGGTACCAGACTGGGTATTTGTGCGATCCCATAGGAAAACCATGTTTGGTTACCCAAAGAACCTTTCAAAGGATGGTTCATAAAAGAATCTTTTTGTAAGAGTAGACTCATTTAAAGATCAGTCATCTTAAAAGGGACACTGATGACTCATCTCAGAGATCTTCTGCTCCTACTCATATAACCAAAAAAGAGCAGAACAGGTTCTTTGCATGACACTTTTGAGCTATTTTAGTGGATAGTAGCTGAAAGAATCTTTTTTGTAAAAAGAAACTTAAAGTTTAAAGATCCGATACATAACCACACATACAGTAACATTCTTGGAAGAACCCTAATAATGTCTGTTGGGTTTTCCCTCTTACATTCGACCTTCGAACATGGTTCTTTTAGGAAAAAATTGTAAACCCATTTAAACCTATTGGGTGCCTTGTTTCTCATATTAGAGGAGGTGGCCAGACCTGCTCTCCAGAGAACTGTTTTTGTGAATAAAATATGTTTCACAAAGTATGTTAAACATTTGACGAACCTCCATGATCTATGCCAACTAAAGGGTTCTACTAGAACTGCACATCTAAGCCAGGAACCACTGAGGAACTTTTGACTTGATCAACATTACGTTGATCAGTGATCATCTTCTTCGTGAAAGAAGAAGCAGGAGCACAAAAAGAAGCGGAATGGAAAAAAAGACAGATAGAGACAAGAGTGTTCTATTTTAAATATCTGAGTAATAGAACAGGTCCCTGCTCGCCTGCCTGCATCTACTATTTAAAACGCAATCACTGTTCCGCAACAAGCAGGCAGTGGAGATGCTATCAGACACTGTGCTCTCCCTCCCTCCCTCTCTCTCTCCCTCTTTTTGTCCTCATCACCTCATCAATTGTGCCCCTTCCTCCCAACTCCATATATGTCCATTACATGAAACCTTTTTCAATTTCTTTTTTTTATTTCACCGTCTCGCTTGCGATCTCTCTCTCTCTCTCTCCTTTTCTGCAGATGTTTATCTGCAAAAGTTGCCAAACAGGATTCTTGTATTTTTTTTAAACACGTTCACTAAGCGAGCAATTCTAAGGAGTGCCGCAAGGACCTATTCTGGGTCCTTTCGTGCTTCAAAGAATTAGCATGAAATTTCACAGTTTAAAGGCCATTCCGCTTTAAAGAGACACTGATGACTCTCATCTCGGAAACAACGGCGACTCAGAGAGGCGCTCAGACGCAGTGGAGGTGGAATGAGGTGAAATGCAGCACCATTTTGCAGAAAATGCACCATCTTCTGAAGATCTTCTGCCCTTACTTACGTAACAAGAAAGTGCTTTTCCTCTCTTCTTTTTCTCCCCTCCCTCTTTCATGTTTTTCCCTGCCGTTATCAGCAATCAGCACTCCGAAGGCCTATTATGACATGTAAGGCTGGCGCCAGGGCACAGCTCCATAGAAAGCCCACAGACACTGACAAGCCCACAGGAACCACTCGGCATGGCCGGAGCAACTAAATATACTCACCAAGTGGCGTGACAAGACCTAAAGGGAAACTTTGGCCGAACGGCATTAGCATAACGTAATCATGGTAGGTGTCTGGTCTCTGCTGGATTTCCTTCCCTATTAACGACCTTAGCACTTTAGCTGAAGAATTGTAAACTGAAATTAACTTTCCGATGAACAAAATCACACAGAATTGCTTGATAGTTGTCATGTAATCATGATCCAACCATTTGAACAAGCTGAAGATGTAGCCATTGAGATCTATATGTACTTCAACACCTAAAACTGAGATGGCATTCACTCATGGCTTTATTCATGTTGCGTGTGAAAAACAAAACACGGCGGTCTAGGAATGCTCCTATCAGATCAGGGCGTGACATGAATGCAAGTGAACCAGACACTGTCCTTTCTTAAGACGGTCATATATGAACTACTGAACTGCGAATTTTAAGCGACAGAAGGCAACAGAAGTCACCTTAGAGTTCACTGGCGTCACAATGCAATCTTTATGACCTGCATGCACGGTCTCAGTACAGCTTTATGGGGCGTTTCTCCAGTGCACAATAAAAAAAAAGAGCTGTCTCAAAGGAGAGCCCACAAAATTCATAGTTCTAGTACAAAAGTTCAGTTTAAACCTGCTTGAGACAACAGGAACCATCATGATTAAACTGAGGGTTCCCAATGTCTGATTAGCCTATGAAGGCCACACATCATAGCCTACTCTGCGCATTAGTTTGTGATGGTTTCGGTTGTGGCAGTTTGTTTGACTGGTCGTGTATCTGGGATCTCATTTCTAGATATTAGTTTTAGTGGCACTGTAAGAAAAAATGGAGCTTGAAAAATGTAGAAATGAATTATAACTTGTTTTTTGGCATGTACACCTGCATAAATGTCATAAGTGGAGCGCATCTAAAGGAATAAAATTCAAGCTTGATGTGAGAAATATAACTGTGGGATGACAAGCATGGCTGTTGTCAGTGAAGGCATGTCTATGACATAAAAATGACCGTAAAATATGGCTGATTCATTTACAACAATTTTGATGTGTTGGACATTCAAATAAAACTGGACACTAAATACACCGAGTACACACGAGCAGTAACAGGAAGGTCTATTGCTGGACACAGTCATGACTTTCAGTGCTGATTTTCAGACTACAGTTATGATAGTGAAGTAAGGTTTTATTTCTTCTAATCCACATCAATCAGCAGGCTATAAGAGACACTGTGTTACACTCAGTGGTGCGTGCTAATGACAGACATCGTTAAGAACGGCTGTGTCCTTGAGCAAGAAAGCTCCAACATGACAGTGTTTTTCATTATACTGATTTCATTTTTTCTTATCCTAGACCTTTACTTCTCATGAATGCCTCTGACAGTTTTTTTTCTCCTAAGAACAACTTCAACACCTTGGAGGAGCTTTGAAACATGGTCCTATGGCACCTTTCCACTGACACAAGGAACCATGCTGTACCGCGAAATAATGCGTTAAGATTGCAGAGAAGAGATAAAAAAAACTCAAACAAACAACACTATAAATAATTCAAGACCACAAAAAAGCAGCTCTGAAAGAAAAAAAATAAAAATAAAAAACCTTTCTGCTGGTTTGACTCCACGGACATGAATTTGGTGACCCAAATGTTTGAGAAGACACTGGAAAAAGTTTCATTATGAATAGAATTTGATTTCTATATTAGTAACCAAATTAGTAACTTTTCAAGTGAAGGAAAAAAAAACCATTCTAAATGTATAAGGGAACTAACAGTTGAAGTTAAAGTAGAACCAGTTTAATCAAAGTCATTTTGGATCATGTCTGCTGTTCTGGTCAAAATGATTTTTTGACACACTGTATAGTTGTTTTTTTTTTTTTCAAATTCTGCCCAAAAATGTTGAAAAGCAAGGTTTTGTTCTAGCTACGAAATATTTTATCAGAAGAGAAATGATCCATTTGATTCCTGCAAATTCCATGCACTTTTCCAGTCTAGTCATAATGAGTCTTGGGAAAGGCCAATAGACAGAGCTGTTTCTGTTAATGCGGATGATCGTGTGTGGTTGGAAACATGGGTCTGAAGACACGGTTAATTAGATAATTAGCTGATCATGGTTTTATGGAAATGACGTCTTCTGCGTTTGCTATTTATATAACCGCGTCTCTGCGCCTCATTATGTTTTTATCTCTCAGGACACTCGGCCTAAAATTATTAACAATGCTCCCTTTTTTCTGCCCAAAGACACACGCCCACACTCACATATCAGCGGGAATAGCCCACCCGGATGGGGGCGGGGGTGGGCGCAGGCCCGTGGGCTCACAGTTTGGAGGAGGCATTATCACTGCCGAGCCACTGGTGGTATTGTAGCTCAGGGGCTCCGACAAGCAGCCGCACAGCCACCTAATCACCTCCCTCACAGGCACCGATAAGAGCACACGGCCCCCACAGGGCCTCCAGCGGGAGGGGAGACCCCCGAGCACAAACTCACATTTACCAGCCTTAACCCTGCACTCAGCTCTGAGACCAACACATCTCCAGTTCAAACATTTTCATAACACACACACACTCACACATACACACACTCAAACACTCACACACACTCACACACACACACACATACACACACACTCAAACACATTCACACACACAAACACATACACACACACAAACACATACACACACTCAAACA
>JBBIGA010000016.1:2357921-2368513 GCA_037576975.1 Alestes dentex
AAAAACATTGTTGGTCGAGCAAAAAGGAATCAGAAATGATCCGAGCTTGGATTTTCTGATCACATTCAATTCATATCAGGACAGAATATGAATCTGATTCACAAAAATATAGTGATTACAATTATATGGAGACAGAAATCTCTTCGTACAATAAAAAACAAGATAAAAAGAAAAAAAAAGTTGCTAAACTTACAGCTTTATTCTACAAAATTCCCGTTGGAGTAGAAAAATTACTGGTTTAAATAAGCACGTTTACACATTTTATTAATTATTCCTAGTTTAAATGCTTAATATTGTATAGATCTATTTATAGTAATCACTTGTTATGCACCTGAAATATAACATTATCAAAATGAGTGAGTTACATTCAGAGGCATGTAGAACAGCCACTGCTCAAGGAACGAAACATACTCAGGAACCTATTTAACATCACAAATCATTCAGGTCTGCCGCTGGCCCACATTGGGACATGATGACGACTACACTTCCCTCTCTGCCCCGTCATGTGACAGCAATTGTGCTGGAAATATATGGCAGCGAGTGAACGGAGCTCGAACAAGCAGCAGTAAATCACCCGGCTCTGTTGAGCCATATGGGAGCTCCTATGCGGAAGTGATTACTTGTGAAGTCGCTGTAGGTGTGGTCACCGTGGACTCTGGATTTGGTTGTAAATGTGTGCATTGTCTACACACGTCCTCCACACACATCCTCTACACTCTACACACATCCTCTACACACATCCTTCACGGTGAACATACTTCTGCGCGTCTGCATTTTAATGCGGAATCGTTAGCTGAATTGAACATATTACGAAAAAAGTAGTCTGTGTAAAAGATTTGCAGTATTGTGTATTCCCCATAGAGTGTCTGAAAGCTTATTTTCACTTATAGTAATAATATTAATAATAATAATAATAATAAGTGATAATCATCACAGAGCGTGTCATTTGACCATGGGTGCAATAACAGTAATAATGCACTAGATTAAAACATCGGTTACTTATGATTTAATGGGTTAAAAGTAGTGTTTCTGAGGGGGTGGGTTGACCTGTAAAATCTCATGGACAGTGAAAATCTACTTTTATTCCTCATTTCTTTTCTAACAGCCCCCACTCGTTGTCCTGCAATCTGACATGTTGGTCCATTCACGCCAAATCCGCAGCCAATCAGCATCCTCTCCTGGCTTATTGGGGCCTGGACTGAAGAAGCGAACAATTACAACAACAAGTCCAGGAGCGCGTCCTAATGACATTAGCGAAAAAACTCCAACATGCCCTTTTGAAAGGGATCTGGATATTCAAGGTCAGGCCTCCGATTTTAGCGCTAAATCTGCTAAATCTGTGGACTACGGTTTAAGCCGCCTCTTACGGCCTTGCTGAAGCAGCTTCCAAGCTGTGACCAGAAGAAAGACAGACGTTTTCCATTCTTTCTCCGACTGATAAACCTAAGTCTTACGTCAGTAAGTCCCGAAATTCAAAAAACGCACGATCAAAGAGAAGAATGCTAAGTAGCGGAAAATTCACGCCAACGTGATTCAATCAATGACGGCGGTGTTTGGTTGGAAAAGGATTAGTTTTTAATCAAATGCGAGGAGGGGATTGAAACTCTATCTGCGAACGTTACTCTGGATGCTTATTTGTCTTTTCTTCTTGCCTTCGGACGCGTCTGGCCGGTAGCTGGCCGACCGCAGTCAGGTGATTCAGTCGCTTAAGGGATCAGTCACAAGAGGTTAAAGGACCCATGCACCACATTTTCCTTTTTCCTGTTCTTTCCCAGGAAAAACCAGAATGACTGTTTGGTTTTATGCGAAATAAAACAGTAATTATTCACTTTTACATCCCTTCTTTCCAACCTCTTTATGCCTTGGAATGAGAACAAGCTGTTCTTGCTACTGTGCCTTTAAGAGGACCTCTGTTCTGATTGGCTGTCTGTGCTGAAATACTCCTCATAAGTTCAGTGTGGGCGGGGCTAAACTGCCTGTAGGCTGAATAGGCGGATAAATGCAAGTGCACTGGTTGGTATGATGTCACAAAACCAATTAATTCAAAACGGGCTGTTTTTGGAGTTTATAAACATTTAAGGACTTTGGGGAGTTTTAGGGAGTTTATTTACATATTTGAACATATTTTAAATTTAAAAATGTTAAATATTTCCATGATACGAGCCCTTTTAACGGCTCCGCCTGGGCTCTTTTGACACGTCATAATGTCAGCTCAAAGGCGAGTGCGTTCGGACACAGGTAAACACACCTGAATGAAACCCTGATTGCAGCGCCTGTATGAAATTGGCCTAATCTGATGAAAAACACACACAAACACATACACACCAAGAACAGCCTGATCACAAGGCCACACATAGCAGGTGAGTACATCTGCCTATAAATGGATGTGAAATGACCTTAGTTATGTCACTTGTACATCATTTTCACCTTTTTGGGATCCATGAGAGGGCCACTGCGCGTGGTGGTGTCAGGTAACCTCAGGCCTTTCTCCCCTAATGAACAGCCTTGTAAGAAAAACAGCCAGCAGCAGGCCTACTATGGGAGAAAAAACGGGGGGAAAGCTCAAGTTGAGTTAGCGGGATGGTAATATGAAGAAACGTTATACGCGTTCCAGGTGGCCTTTTTGGGCACGGCAGCAAAGCGAGACTTGATTAAAATATTTTTGGACCATCAATCATTGAAATCAACAATATTTCTATGCCTGACGTCTCGCTGGACCGCTTTACCAAATACAGCGCCGGCCCACGGGCCCGCAAGGCGCTGACCAAACCATTTACTTTCACCAGGAACAAGCTGTTTTAAATAAATACACAGAGCTCAGAATGATGAATTAATCGGTGTAGGTTTTCTAACAGTCGGGTATGCTAACGCAGGCTAATCTGAGAGCATTACTTAGGAACGGTAGCAAGTGACCCTCGGACTGGCACTGACTCCAGCTGCTTGGGCAGTGGAAGTGGGCATCCAGCTTGTGAGGCTAGGATGGCCACGGCCTAGGTAGTGTATGGCACTTAAAAATGTATAGAGAAATTACAAGGAATTATATTTATATATATATATATATATATATTTATATGTACATATATACATAGTGGCACAGTGGAAGGTCAAACGGTGTGAATCTCCTATCATGAAGAAAGAGTAAATGCATTTAACTGATTCACCAAGCAGTGGGTGGCTGGTGAAAGATTACAGAAGCAGGTTTCTGACCAGAAGGTTGTTGTGGGACTGTGGGTGAAGTGCCCCTGAGCACGGCACCTAATCCCCAACTGCTTCCCAGGCACTGCCAGTGTGGCTGCCCACTGCGCCGAGTGTGTGTGTGCTCGCTGCCCTCTAGTGCAAGTGCTATTTGTTCACTGCTCACTGTTCTGTGTGTGTGTGTGTGTGTGTGTGTGTGTGTGTGTCTGTGTGTGTGTTCAGTGCTTTGGAAGTGTTAAATGCACAGACCTAATTTTCCACTGGGGATTAATAAAGTATCTAATTGTCTGTCTGTCTATCTATCTATCTATCTATCTATCTATCTATCTATCTATCCATCCATCTATCTATCTATCTATCCATCTATCTATCACAGGTTACAAAATGAACTTGAGGCCTTGACTGATGATAGTGGTCAAATGAAATCTGATATTTAGGGATATGGTACCATTTATAATTTTGCACAAGTAATTGGTTATTAATTTCTGAATGGACAGTATTCATCATTCCTGGTCCTGGAATTTGACTTCTCTGCATAGTTTCAGAAATCCAATTTTTTTTTTCTCTGCTCTAACACACGAGTGCAGCCCAGGAGAGGCTTGATGAGTTAAAGGAACATTACGGCAAAAAAAAAAAAAAAAAAAAATTACATGTTTCTCAGTTTTCCTCACACATAGTTTTTCAGCCAACACATGTTTGGAGTTCAAAGTTAGCTTTTTAGTTTTGGACTGAACAAACACGAGAATTTAATAGCCACCCAAATGATTTCCATAAAAAATGCTTCCCTAAAGCTCCTCTTAATCTGTTCAAATCACATCCAGACTTTAACACACAGTTGGATTTACCATGAGCTGTAAAAATGAACTAAACTTCACTGCTGGATGCAGCTTGAGCTGATTGAGAGATGCTTTGGAAAAGCAATGTTATGGAAAGGACTTGGGCTTTTGGGTGACCATTGAGTTTTAGTGTTTGATAGCCAGTTGTTAGCCAGCTGTAAACAATGGAAGCAATGTGCAAAATCAGTCAAAAATAAATAAATCACGAAAACATTCACTGCGTGTGATTGCTGGGCATTTTGATGAATTGGTAGATTTACATGATCCAACAATAGTAGGTTCAGTACTGCAGACCAATCTATACCATGTTACATTAATGTGTTTTTATTATATATATATATAATAAAACACCGGCGATTTGATCCCGGCGATTTGATCCAGGGTCGTACCCCCTAGAGAGCCGAGCCATGGGCCGGGCCCTCTCAGATCATTTCTCTTTTTGTTTTTTCCCCTATTCCCCCCTCGGATAAGTCTTAAACGCTGGGCATTGTTTACACGTTCCTGTGGAGACATGTACAGTAGCTGAGATAGGATCGGAATCTCAGGCCTTCGGAGCGACAGGAGGGAGAAACGAAGGGGAGCGGAGGCGGAGGGCGGGCATGAGGGAGAAAAAGATGAGTGATGGAACATCATGAGAGAAGGATGAGGGTTGGGGCGTTCTCTGTGGGAGGGGGTGCTGATCACTCCAGGGGTCTCAGACAACAGGACCTGTGGCCACAGACTGACGGGATGTTTTCCTGAAGTTAATGCAGCTAATAGGTCATGCATGGTTGCAGCCCAACAATTAGCATCATGCAAACCATGTGGAGTGGTGATGAAATCTGCAGATACATGCGGTTTCTAACATTTTAATACATACTGTTACATACATTCTGTAGAAAGTCTCTATGCACCAATTACTTTGTACATTTGCTGCATTTTTGTAGATACTTTATCATATATTATAATGTATTATATTATAATTATAATACCACACAAGCAAGTCTATTTCAAGAGATTCAAGAGATTCAAGATTCAAGATTTTTTTTTGTCACATGCATAGTCATACACATACTACACACAGTGCAATGTATCCTGAACCGCTCCTTTTTGACTGTGCAAGTATTATAAACAATAATTATAAACAGTAAATTTTTGAAACACAAATAAAAATAAAGAAATGAGTACAAGTCAGTAACAATGTTAAACAATACGCTTTTTTAAAAATTACACCCAAATCCTTTCTCAAAACTAACTGAAATATTGGTTTACGAACTGTAAAACCAAACCATGTATAATCATGCAAGTGCTTCCAGCGATGGAGCTTTCAGAGGCCTTACATGCTTAAGACGTCTGGTTCCACCACTGTGAACAACCTGACCCAGTAGATTTCCCTGGAGTTTCACGTCATGCCACTCTGAACGGCTTGGTTCACGTCTTACCGGCTGTATTGTGAGGAAAATGTGAAAAATCTGTGGAATTCCCCTTTAAACAAACGAAGCGATCTTCAGACACCAAACATGTCTTGGTGGTCCAGGGTGAGGGGAAAATTGCACAAATTTGATTTTTTTTTTGCCAAACTACTGCTTGTGTGGAACTAGATTTGTTTCCTTGTCAGATTTGTCTGCTGGGGGAACAAGTACAGCGCTGTGCTTGTTCCTCTCGCAGTGTGAGTGTTTATCGATGAAAGCCATCTCTCGCACACGGTGACAGCTACAAATGCGATGGCAGTAATAATAAAACACGGCTGCGATGCCTAATGCACTGACAGATTTGCCATTGGCCGCCGAGGCTCTTTGAAAAGTGCCACGTGTGCTTTTTCGGCTTGTTCTGCCATATCCAAGTCATCTCTCACTACGCGCCCTTGCCAAGTTCAACAAGCCAGCCAACCTCTTGATGAGAAAATTGGCCTTAAACGTATGGATGCTTAAGCTATGAGACCATGGATCTGAGATATTTTGACACAAGAGAGTGTGAGGGAGAGAGAGAGAGAGAGAGAGAGAGAGAGAGAGAGAGAGAATGTCGTTCTTTGGCAGTGCTGCATTGTGCAGTCGTATCAATTTAAGCCGAGTGAAGAATTTAAATGGCCAGTGATCTCTCTCCTTCACAACGTATGGCTTCATGGACAAACTATTCCAATTCAACCACTACCCGGATCTGCATCAGCCTCAGATTAGGCATCGTCCCCATGCTGCACAATTAATGTTGCATAAATAAGAGAATAGCTCAGCAAACTTACCCTGGCATGCTAAGGTGAAGCAAATCTAGCTCATATTAGAGCAACACAAGACTATCAGTCCACAGAGCGGCAGTTTTAAAATACCTGGCAAAGTGACACAGAAAAACACTTCAGTAGAAACTATAATGATGTTTCAGTGTGATTCCAATTACACGACTGAAGGGAGCTGTGGATGGATGATGATATCAGGTTTTTAACAATACATCGACAGACAGACAGCGCAAGCATCGACACTGGAGAGATGTTTATATTGGACACTTATTTGAAACCAGTATCTGACCATTGCATTTATTGCACTTAGGTGACGCTGGACTACTGCGCTAAAATATCTGCATTTGACTACATTTGTGATCCTACAGAAATAAAGATTACTTTGCAATGCCAGTTCAACTCACTGCCACGGTCATGGTGCAGTGCCAAAGGACCGAGGGCCAAAAGGACCAAGCAATACACAAACAAACAAGAGTCATTTTTAAATTGCCTTTATGATACTATACTATATAATGCTAAAAAGTTTGGGCACCCTTGTCAAAAGACATGATACATTCATACACACCCTCTAGAGAGACCTCACTCCTGCACAGTTTAATGCACAGCTAAACTTCATTTGCTGAATTTAATTCATTGGACAGGAAATAAGACATAAAAAGTGACCTGTGCAAAAGATATGGCACATTCTGTATTTAATGTCATATTTCTTTCCAATATGATTTTAATTAAACTCAGTAAATAAATAGAAACTGAGCACTGAAAATAGCAGAAAATGCCCTATTTAGGCTGCATGTATTTCTTTTCAGTCAGAAAATTAACTGAACATGTAATTCGGCTTGTGGAGTTTGAACTTTTGCAGTTTAGCATAAAAATAAGCTCTCTCTGGGTAAACAGGAGGGTTAGGGTCTCTTTGTAATGGGCCCATTCAAAAATCCTCACAGGCCAGTTGTGGAGAGGTGGGTTGTCTTGTTACAAATGTCTATGTATCAGTGTTGGCAGATATATCAAATATCCTATATCAGGATTATATGTGGGACCACAATTTCTATACCGGAGCATCCCTAAGTTCAGAAGTTTACACTCTTGGCAGCATAAAGAGTTTAAAACTCACAGCTTTATTTGGAATATTGCAAAATAAGATTATGGCACGTTTCACAACTGCAGCCAGCCGCCTCGTGCGCTTTGCACGATCAGTTTGTTCATTTCTCAGAATTCCTGAAAAGTTCAAAAACCAGGAAAGCATTCGAAAAACTTAAAGGATGTATTTGAAATGATCAAATAACTTTAGGGGGGTTTGGCAGCGCTTCTGACAGATTTTCTTTTTCCCCCTCTCTTTTCCAGTTCCACCTTACAGGAGCAGGACGACTGAGAATGCACAGCTTGGCCAAACGGCAGTCCGAGAAATGGGAAAAGAGAGAGAGAGAGGGAGAGAGAGAGAGCGACGAATTCCGTCCGAGAACTTCCCATCAGTGTAAAGACCATCACAATATATTCCGAGTCACGAGGGGAGGCTGTGATGCAGCTGACAAGACAAACAAGATAAGGCTGAATGATGATAAGCATAGAGTGGACTAACAAACACAAGAGGATGGACAGAGGGACAGAGGGACAGAGGGACAGAGGGATAGCATGTCCAGCCCCGTGTTGCTCTGTGGCCCCCAGGTCCTGCTGAAGAAACGGATCGGTTCACTTCACAGACCTGCCCGTTCCGATGGACCGCGGTGTAGAGGCCCAGTCTGACCTCCAGTCCTGCAGGGACCCCTGTTTTCGAAGGCCGACCCCGACGGCCCCTCTAGACTGTGTATATCTGGGTGTTTTCTTTCATAGGCTTGGACGAGAACATCTGGCACACACACACACCCACGCACACACACACACACACACACACACACAACTTTTTTCTAAGCACAATGGATGTAGCCTCTGGTTTAGAGTCTAAGAAAAGTGGCAGTCGGAACATTTTGTACTCATGTTAAATTATTTTCTTTATTTATTTCCCCCCTCCCAGTTTTCTATCTGTGAATGTGCAAAAGCTAAAAAGAAAAAAACAACAACAACAACAACACGAGAACAATGCAGGTGTGTATATTATGGTAGCTGATGTGTTTCCTTAAGTTTGTCCATTATGAACTGCAAAGCCTGGCCGCAGTACACTACGCTGACTTTGAAAGCCACCTCGATCCTCTGTTCCATTTCTTCACCTTCAGTGCTGCTAACTTTTATTTTTCATTATTTTTGGTAGAATTATTTGTGTTATTATTATTATTATTTCTGTGCAGACAAAAAAAAAAAAAAGATTGATAAGCACTAATCTTCGGCAACACTTCCAGTGTACAGGGCACGGCGCACAATGTTGTTCTGTATTGCGCTTAATGTTTTAAACCAGTTCCTCTTTGAATAAAGGCCGGTAGAGGGTAGAGGATAAAGGGTAGAATGTATGGTGAGGGTAAAGGGTCCAGAAGAGGAGAGCAAACTGAACGCAGTGACCTCTCCAAACGCAACTGATGTGTGCTTCATTATCAGGTGTAAAAAAAAACATAAAATTAAAAAAAAATGGGTAAAATTGCCAAGTTATAAGCATAATGGTAGTAAATAACGACGGAAAACATTTTCTGTGGACATCTCAGGATATTTGTTGGGCCCTCTGATACCAGATAATGGATGGATGATTGCTCTTTTTTATCCCAGGGTAATCAAAGATGTCCCGACTGCTTTTTTTTTTTTTTTTTTGAGCTATGTACATAATTCCTTGTTCAATGTGATTTTCTTGTAATATAAGTGGAGCGGAGAGAATAACTGAATGCTGAGAAACAATAAAATTGAAAGAAAAGCAAGGCTGTGGGATTATCTTGAAAAGATCTGAAGTAATTGGAAAGGTGGTTATTTTGAGCAATCTTGTTAAAGAACCATTTCGGCCAAAAAAGCAAAAATCAACTTTGCACAATTTCCCACGTACTCTATGTAGTGGATCAGCCAAGACGCACTGGCTTCTTCAGTTTAGCCCTGGAGCTATGAGGGTAGAATTGCTGAGAAACACTAGAAGTCAATAGTCACCCAAATGTTTTACTTAAATACATGCCCAAAACTTCTCTCAACCCTCTCAAACTGCATCCAGCTCTTCATTAAGTTGGGGCAGACAAGCTGACTAGTTGGTTTAGAGGTTGTTATGGATTATCCAGATGAACAACTGGAACCAGGCAGCCACTTCAGACAACATCAGTCTGGTATTCACAAAGCAGTCAGGAGGAGGACTGATCGTGGATCGGATTCCTCTGTATTCATCACTGATTGGTCAAAAATTAATGTCTCATCTTGTTGAAGACCTGGAAGTGGTCTGAGAAACATTTCAAGGATGTATTTGTTGAAAAGGATTTGGGTGACTATTGACTTCTAGTGTTTGGAACAATAGCTATAACAATAGATCAAGGACAGAACTGAAAAAGCGCAAAAAAGAAAAAAAAAAATTCTTGGCAGTTTAAAAACATCTGGGCTGGAAAACTGTGTTCATTTGTTCCTGTAAATGTGGTTCAGTTAAAAAAATGTTTTGGAGCTATAAGCCAACAAGCAGTGGAGTCTAATCCGACCAATTAGCAGTGTGCAAATGCCTAAATCATCACACATTTGTGACTTGGTTCTCCCATAGCTAGAAACAGTAGTGGCAGCCATCCTCACGTCTGGATTTTGTCCGTATTTCGCTTCATTGTGAGGCGTGCAGTTTTCACATGGTGCAGATTTAATTTTGGGCAGAACCGTTCCTTTAGAAGTAATTCAAGGTGGCTCGATCCTGAAGTTAAAACCTGTTTTCAAGAGACAAAAAAATCCCTGATTATTTTAATTTGAAAACTCTGGCCCATGTGTGCCCAGAACAAATGTCCCGAAAGCGCACAGGCCTTATGAACAGAGTGTGGATAAATGATTTGACAGGCTGTGTGAACACCTGCGACTTGTCCTGGTGTGTGTTCTGAGATAAGCCAGCTCAGTGTGGCGTGAGAAGTCTTGTGATTTGTTCAACTTCTAATCTGAGGAACAGTGGCTGCTTTGGAACCAAAAAACCTCCACTTCAATGCAGCAGACATCTGTTAAAAGGATGGTTTTGAACTGTGATTCTTTAGTGAATAGGGAATAAAATGGGCCAAACTGAGGATTCGATTAATGATTCATTGTAAAAACCCATATATAAGGAAATGACAGTAAATCAAAATAAGAGAAATGACACAGTGTTTACAGAACTTGAATAATTCAAAGTAAAATGGCCATAAGCCATTAGCAATAATTATCCAACTGGTCTCATTGCGAGAGGAGAGTGTCGATTACAGCAGTGTTTTTATACTTTTCCTCATTAAATAAGATGT
>JBBIGA010000016.1:2388804-2401336 GCA_037576975.1 Alestes dentex
GCCTCTAGATGCTCTTTGTGAGGCTGGTTGTGGCGTGACTTATCCACTGCAGCATACAATGGATCCGAGATATGAACTTGCTTGGGAGTATCCTCTAGCACCTGTCTTGCTGTTGCTGAAATAGTCGGTTTGGGTGGCTTTAGAGCTTCCTTGGATGCCTCTAGATGCTCTTTGTGAGGCTGGTTGTGGCGTGACTTATCCACTGCAGCATACAATGGATCCGAGATATGAACCTGCTTGGGATTATCCTCAAGCACCTGTCTTGCTGTTGCTGAAATAGTTGGTTTAGGTGGCATCAGAGCTTCTTTGGATGCCTCTAGATGCTCCTTGTGAGGCTGGTTGAGGACTGATGAAGTTCTGTCTTTTATGACTGCAGATTTATTTGTAATGGGTTCATTAGGACAATCTACACTCATTTCTTCTCCTGTATGCTGAAGATTTGTATCAATCTTTCTCTGGTTGACTTCTGCTATGATGTGTTCCCAACGAGTGTTAGTCATTACCCCATGCCTCTTTCTGGGAAAGAGAGCATCATAGTCAGGGAGAGGAAGAGGAGGTCGTTGACCTTGCAGAGAGTCTGGTGAATTCACTTCATTTTTTGGATGGTGGTTTGAACCTCCAGGATAGCCGGGTGGCTGAGGGGCTCTACGCTTTTTTTCGGATGTGCTGGTGGTATATTCACATTCTGAAAGGTTTTCCACGCTGCCCCTTGGGGATTCTGCAAATGTTCTCCGAGGTTTAGGAGGTGCCAGAGAAGAATGAATTTCAGAAAACATACTTAAAGACTCAAAAGGGTCGTTAGACTGGGATGATTTGGGGTAAAGGGCAGAAGCAAAGACAGTGGTCTGGATGTCTGAGGTGACAGGGGAAGCAAGGGGATTGTTATTATCTGTGTCAGGCTTTGGACTGAGAGCCGATCTGCCAAGAAGCAAGAACACAAGATACCAATTTGTCAGTCCCCATCCACAGAAAACCTTTAGCTCTATCCTAGTAATTACTTCGGGGTTAAACCAAGTGAAACTAAAATCAGTCAACATACTGATGATCCTGTAAGGATTAAATAAAAAACCTACACCAGTTCTCAGACCTGTAGTCTTGCAGTCTTGTTATCTTATTACCTTTTATGGCTTGTTAAATAACAGTTTAAACTACACTTACCCTAATCAAAGTCTCATTTCACTTTTTGAATAGGCATATAAAACAAACAAAAAATTTCTACTTTCTACAATATTTTTACTTCAATTAAGACAATCTGTGAGCATTCAAAATTCAACCTTTTCAAGGACGAGACATGACCCAAGACAAAAACACAGGTGTCCGCTATATTGGCAATATGGAAATAGATTTAGTCAAATGAATAAAAATAAGAACCAGAAGAGTCATGGAGTGACTGGGTCAAAATGTCTGTAAAGCACCTGCTTGCCTCTACTGCCGTTTTGTCCGTTATTTGGTACATAATGATTTTGGTCTGTTTGTTTAACTTAGTTTCACCTAAACTCTTTTAACCTTCTGTAGGCTGTAAAGTTAATTAACAGTTTCTTTATTGTCTCTCAAAAAAAGTTCTTTTGACCTGTATCCGCACTCCGAAAACAATCGTTTATTCTCAAGTGCAACCATTTGAAATCCTTTTCTCAACATGTACTGCCCATCAAATAATGGTGATGTCTTATGTCAAAAATCTAAAATAAAAAGGTTGATTTTGTAGTAAATAAACTACTATGTACTTTTAAAAACATATTTAAGGTATTTACCCCACATTGAGGTCTTTCTAGCCTGGGTTCCTGTTAATGGATGCATTTCTAAACAGCAGATTCAAACTAATAATGCTAAGAGGCCATGATGTACTGTTCTGAACATCCTCAGGTAAATCTTCGGTATGGCTCAACCAATGCATCATTTATTGATTCATCATTGCTTCAAATGTGACACTAAGACATTGTACTGTTTACCTGCTGTTTAGTCGGTAGGTTATTTTTAAGTTTTTTTTTTTTTACATTTATATAATAATGTAAGGCAGCTGAGAACTGGAAGTCATAACTGACAAATGAAAAATAATCAGTCAGTAAACCACTGCTTAAAAAGTGTGACCACACAAAATTATATTGTCTAAAATTAGTGGTTGAAATAGTTCCATAAATTTACAATCAGTCATAACCTTCATATAGACTGTATCCTAGATCAAGGCTAAAAAAATGCTACTGCTTGACTGCTACATATTTAGAAATCCTTTAGAAAGAAAAAAATAACAGAACTATAACAGAAATATAACTATGGTTTCCCTAAATAAACACTGTCAGTTACTCACCACTTAGGGAAAATCCATATTTTAAAAGTGGAAGGTCTCAAAAAACAGGCAAAAATAGGACAACGTCAGACATCCTCAAATCAAATAAGGCAAGTGAGTCAGAGACTGCGAGAGCACAAGACTACATCACCCGTGTACAACCTGTTCCTCTCCATACCTACAGACCTCAGCCGACACACCAGGCCACATTCCCTCCCTACAGACCAATCAGGGCCTGGGTGCCCAACTGGTCCAGTAGGCTAGTCTCAAGCTAGATAGAAGCCAGCATTTTTTAAGAATGCACTTAAGCTAAGACTGAGAGGGATCAGCTAGGATCACTCAACAGGCAACTGTTAAGTAACAAATAAAGAGTAGAAAGTAAATCTGTATTAAACAACTAACATAGTGAAGGTTTACACAGAGCAAAGCAAAACAAAAAAAACAAAAAAAACAACAACCAAGTGCTACACAACCAAATGCCACATGGAAAACGTGCGAAAAGAACATCTGATATCATCCACTGATATGAACCAGCTACACCATGTGAGAGAGGAATGTCACTGTGGAAGAGGGAGACAATATTCGTCTTTGTCTTACAGATGATTTAGTTTAGATCGAATGCTTGCTAGTATTACTATGATTCTGACAGCAAATGGGGACCCTGCCCCCAAACCAGTCTCACAGAAAGCAAATGACATTGTTGCATCATCCCAGAAAGATACCAAATCTGGCCCTCCCAGAATAACAAGAGAGATCAGTGAGGACAGGATGAATAAACATCACTTTAATTTAAAGGTTCAGCTTCATCACATGATTCATGAAATACTGAATCATGAAATTCAGGAACATCGCTTGGTTAAATCCAACAATCAAATAAAGGGCTTCCCTTAAACATTAGGTTATTTGTCAACATTAGGTTACTGAGGTTAGTGGAATGGAATTACAGCTGACTTTTTGTACATGGGCTTTCTTACCTAAGCTACTACCTGCATTAGCAGATAGCTCGACTTACCATTTGCTATGCAGCCATTGGTCCAAGCTGAGCTGACACTTACACAAGTAAAGAATCTATCACACGGCCACCCAAATACTTACCTGAATCTGATGCGACTACACTTTTTAAAAAAAGATGCCAGTAATAGCAATGCCATGTAAGAATCCTTTTAGTTCCACAATATTTCTGTAAATGAGGTATGTATGAAGAACGTTTTAAACGTTCTTAACAAATCTAAAGGTTCTTCCATTTAAAGGCTCTTTAGAGAAGCAAAATGATTCTCAAATGACCCTTTCTAGGACATTCATCTTTAAGATTGTAAGTGGGGGTTTGATGGTCAGTTTTAAAAGTGTTGCACTTTCCTTCTGGCCTGGGCAAAATTGAGTTTGAGTAACACTTCTCAGCATAATGCTTAGGATCATCTAAACTATTCAAGAGCAGTAAGAACAAAACATCTGAAAAAGTACCTTGGCTTGACTGCAGAGACCTTGGCTGTACGACCAGGAAAGACAGTGACAGGAGGTGTTGGGGAAAAGGTAGTTCGCACTTCCTTTTGGGAACCTGCTGGGCTTCCCCCCAAGTAAGGATCTGTGGTATCTGGGCTGAGAGGAATTTCCTCAAAAGGGTTTGTGGAGGCAGGTACTTCTGTATGTTTCTTCTCAGGGGGAGGACTAGTCTCCTCTTTCTTCTTTCCCAAGCCAAAAAGAGAAGTTAGCCTCTCGGCCACTCTGGACTCCTCCTGGCGCTTCTGCTCCTCAGCTTTCTTCGCCTCTTCTTCACGCTTCTTTCTTTGATGCTCTTCCTCCTCTTGCCGTTTCCTCTCTTCTTCCTCTAGCCTTATCTTTCTTTCCTCTTCTTCCTGTTTTCTCTTTTTTTCTTCTCGCTCCTGTTGCCTCTTTCTGTCCTGCTCCTCCTGTTTCTCCAAAAGCTCCTGCAGCCGTCCTTCTGTCTTCTTGTGCTTCCTCTCTTCGTCCTCTTGAGGGTGCTGTGGAGCATGTAAAGCTTTCTCCAGTGGCTCCGGCTTGTAGGTAGGAATACTGAGGCCTTTGAATGAGTCATTTGAGACGTCGGATGCATTGCGTTCGTGGTATTTTCGCAAGTCTTCTATAGAGCCCTTTGCAGAGCTGTTCAGACTCAGGGTAGATCCCGAACTCGGCCTGGGCTCTTGATCCTCAGCATAAACATGGCTGCCGTTGATACACAGGTTGTTCTGGTCTGGGATGTTCTGCTTAGAGCGGTTCAGCAGTGAAAACGGACCCAGAGATACTTTGCTGTCAGTACTGCCGGTTCGCTTGTGGCCCAGAAATTTGAATTTGTTTTTCACTATGTAAGAGACAAAACGCACATTTAAATTAGTTAAAAAATGTTACACATAAACCCAGCATTTTGAAAATTGCATTTAAATTAATTATTTTAATGCTAAATTCCTACAGCAATGTCTGGACAGTGTCTGGTCTTACCATCTGTGGACTCTACATTGAGGCCTGAGGACCGGCTGCTGCTTAGCGAGCTATTCTTCTCAGGCAATGTGCCAAGTGTGGACATGGACTGGGACACGCCTCTGTGAAGATTTGACTTTGGTGCAAAAAGAGACTTCAACTTTGACGACTTCTTGTTCTTCGGAGAGCCTGAATTAACTTCCCCTTCTCCTTCACTGTCTGTTAGGACCTGACTAACAGTAGAAGGCACGATGGCAGAGGCCGAGTCAGACAGTCCGTCCCTTTTCTTGCCGCGAACCTTGTCTTTGAGTTTGGCGATGCGGGATCGAGGCTTGTCTTGCATGGAGAGGTCGAACATGCTGGCCGTCAGGTTGTTCCTCATGAACTGTATATCCAGGAGAACCTCGCCTCTCTCTTTATCTGTCTTCCCATTCTTATCCACCAGCTTGTACCAACTGAAAACAGACGAAACATGTTTCAGATTAAGGTCAAATCTTTACTTTCAATAACCACCATATTCATTATGTTATCAGGCTGGTATCTAGGTCCTGAAAATACTAGCTTGAAATACCTTTTGCTTGATGCATCCAATTTTGTTAATAGAATTTTGTTAATAGTCTCTTTTTATACGTGGCTTATTACACCCGTGACTCTCATGGGTACAACCTGCCAGTTCCAGCAAATCACAGGTCATGAAAGGCAGAAAGCCAAAAATAAAACAGACAATTATGTCTTTGTGCTGCCGCTGTGCTTGCCACCTATTCTCTGTACAGGGATTAGCCTGCATTCAACACAATGAGCAGACAGGAGTGTTCTGGAGAGGCCTCTTCATAAGTAGAAAAACATGTCTTTATACCCCACGCTGTTGTCATAATACACTTTCTTCAACACGTGGATTATAAAGAAGCTGCAACAGGGATGCCACTCAGTGGCTCCCACAGTTCGGCAAAATTAACTGTGGACACTGACAACATTCCAAGAAACGATCCTCCCAAAGCACTGCGAAATAACAGTTCCCAGAGTTTGTACATTCTTATTTTGGAAGTCCAAATACATTTCTTGAGAAACTTTCTCTTAAGCCTTGTGGTTTGTTCACAAATGCATGGAAATACTGTCACTCCTGAAGCTTGTTTGAGTACTGTGCCTGAGATAACCAAAAATCAACGATGTATGGTTACCATATATTCAGGGAAATCATCTAATCTAATTGTCAGGATAGGACATTAAAATGAGAGATTTGACCATTAAAAGAACCTTTAAATAAAGGGGTGCAAAACCACAAATCAAATGAAATAAACACAAATCAAATGTAGGCCCTCTTTCAAAAGGATCACTAACCTATTCATAAATTCTTTTAAGCCCAATTATTCAAAAACAGCCACCATAAACATGCATGTAATCACCAACACAATAAAAACAGACTGTTGGCGGACTTGTGCCCTGCTCAGCAGGAAACTAAAATGTGGGAGAGCTAAGAGGAAAAGGAATTCATCAACAGAGTGAGAAACCCAAAGCTGACAGAATGTACTGGTGAGGTCATGGTTTGGATTTTGATAAGGCAGTTCCCACTAAGATAAGCTAGGAGGAGTCTGCAATAATACTAAAACAAAATCTGCTTGAGTGCAGTTTGTTTGGGTGAACTGAATCAGCAGAGCATGAAACATTAACTATCGTGGCAGAAATTAGCAGTGACAACAACGACGATGGCAAATTCACTTCCCAAATTATGGGCCTTGCCGGCTCAGGCAAGAACAGGAACCCACCCATAACAGGCTCCAGCAAGAAAAGGAGGGATGACTGTGAAAGTGAGCTGAGTGTTAGGTTGCATCGTCAGAAAAGCATTAGTGCATGACAGCTGAAACACTGTAGCCACTGGAAACAAGCCACAAGCATCTCCTAGGGACGTATTCCTTTCTTGAAGGTGAAGGGCATGACTCTCTGGTCTTAACCACACTGTTAGTCACAAACACTCAAGTGACAAGAGCATTGAAATACACCAATACCAAAAAACATGGCTTCAATACCAATGCCTGAACTCCACTTAAACCAATACTTTCTCTTACTTTCAATGTTTATTGGCTTACAAATGCTGACAAGATTGACTAGAATGGAATGACCATATTTATATCACAGTATTATTTAAATTATGACAGTGCTGATATATTTGGTATTTATTTATTTATTAAATTTATAGTTACATATACATACATTATATATGCCCTAATATATAATACATACATTATACATTAGGGCATTAACAACTTCAGATTTTTTCAAGTCGACTTATCCGTTGACATAGTCGAAGCCGAGTCGACTAGTCGTTTGATGGCGTCACACAGACGCAGGAGGAACACAGGTGTCCAACACTGAGCAACTTTTATTAAAGTTCTCTCAAACATTAACAGTCAACATGACAATTAAACAAAAACAAAACAAAGGCTGATACCTTGAAGTTTCTGGTAAATTTAAGTGTACAACAGAAAGTGGGAACAGTTTAGGGCGCGGCGCCACTCAGCATCCTCTGGACATAGCGTTAGCCATGTTAGCTAGTGGTGGCGTTTCAGATGCCGTGCAGAACGCCGGTACTGTGACTGTACTTTAACACTGACTTTTTTTTATTTTATATATATATATTAGTTAGGCTAACAGCTATCTGTCCAGAGATTACCTGCATGTAGCAATGTACAGCATCAATATGCAACAACTGATCCCAGAGATATGATTTTTCATAGATTACATACTGCCTGCATTTTCCATTATGTCTGCATGGAAAACATTTATCAAACTGAAGTTATCAGAGGTAGAGATACGCTCCTGAAATTGCTTATATAACTACCCGTCATGTGACCTTGCATAGGAAGTAGTACTACTTCTCTTATGTAAAATGATGTATGAACAGTATGGTATCAACAACGGTATCAACAGCTATTTCAGATTCTTGGGAGAGACTCAGATGACATGAACGCAAGTTAAAATGCTGACAGCCCAAGAGAACATTGTGATGCATGCAGTGTATCCTGAATATGTCTTCAGGTTTATTAAATGAACCATTTTCACCATATTTCCCCTCCACTAGTGAGTCACTCAGACAGAAGTTGAGAAATAAAAATATAAGAAAACTGTTTAGCAAATGCCACCAGGAAATGAGAATCCAGAGTCTGCATTCCAGCCTAGTGGCCCCAGGTCACTGTGGGGGTGGGGTAATTGGTTCTTTGGGGGAGGTCAGAAAAACAGACTGTGCTATGCCATTACTGCCGGTTCCGTATCAGCCTGCTGGTGAGAGTCCAGCCAAGACAAACAGCCGAGCATTGTCTAAGAAATGAAACACAGCCTGAATTTGATAACTTACAGATTTTTAACTGTTACAGTTCAAAGTACAGAGATTCTGAAAGAAAGTGATTCCAACATTGTATTTATCAGCTCATTTGTGAGTAGTGTGGGATCTAAATTGTTTTTATTCTGGTGTAAGGAGTTAACAGGAACTATGACTTCATCAGGATAGCAGCCCTCTTCATTATATTAAAAAAAAAAAAAAAAAAAGGCCCGTAGCCATGTTTTTGAAAATAACACTGAACCCACATCTCCAGTCATACATGGATCTTCAAACACTGGACTGGTCCATCCAGTCTAGTCAGCTATTATATTTACAGGAGAAGTGCTGTGGATTTCTCAATGACGCTGGGATACAATATGTAGCGATACCAATGACGTGAAACTCACACAGAAGTGCTTCAAACTGAATTAGAGGAAAAGGAGCCGAGCAAATTTATAAGACCAAAATAATGAAGAGTATTTGGTTGCTCCAGAGACTGTAAATCCCCTTTGTAGGTTCCAAAGTTTGGGTTTTTCACCAAGAACCGAAGAAAAAAACTTTCGTTTATTTGGATATAAAGATATTAAAATATGTTTCATCTGCCTATTGAAAATGGTATTGAATATCAATTTTTTCAAAGTAATGTGAAGTATTTAAAGTAAAGGTACTGTATAGTACATAAAGACTTGAACTTTGTCAAAATGACAAGTAAATAAAAAGATTCTCAAAGATTTCAAATCTCCACATTAGAGTTCAAATTTAGAAAGCTGTGTGGTCACTGATTATTTGTAAGTTGTGACATTTATGGTAGACAGTGATACAATTTTTTAGGAAAATGCAACACACACACACACACACACACATTTTGAAAAGGCCACTCCTGAAAGCAAAGCTGATTCAGGTCAAATGTTGCCATATCAACATTACACTGAAGTAGGACAGTAACTCAACACCAGTAAGTGTTAAGAAAAAGGAGAAGCGGAATTCAATACTCTGCATAGGTGAGAGAGACAGAGAAGCAAAAGAGGAAAAGGAGCGAAAGAAAGAAACATGGAAGAGAAAGAGAGAGGGGAGACAGAAAAAGAGAAGGAGAGATACCGAGAGAGAGAAACAAAAAGGAAATAGAGATACACAGAGACAGACAGACACAGAGACAGACAGACAGAGAAACAGAGACAGAGAAACAGAGAAACAGAGAGAGCAGACGAAACTGCACTCTGAACCTTACAACAGCCTGTCAAATGATAACACATTACAGTCAGCAAGACAGGCCTCCACAGCAGATAACAGCACAGATTAGTGAAGGACAGCGAACACAATGGATGAAGTCACTTCTCCCACAACAAACGGGCACGGACACCTTGAGTGAGCATGACATGTTGCTTTCACCTTCTGAATCTAAACACTCAAATTAAGCCTGGAAACATTACGTAACACGTTCCGCTCTGTTTAAAGTCTCAATGTCGAGCCTGTTTTTAAAGGCAAAAGGCTGCACCCAAACTACTTGAATGTTTCTAGACATTAGACCAACTCCCATCCTATTTTTAAAAAAGCACTGTTATTGGTTTACATGTTCAAAATGAACGTCACAAAATAGGGAGTGAACTCAAAGCAGACTGACAGGTAATCCGCACCTTTTTCACAAGAATGTTTGAAAAGGTGGCACCTAAAGGGTGGGTGAAAATGGGCAAAATCCAAAGCACTGGCATTCTTTTTCCTTTTTGACATTTTTCCTGTAGTTTAGTTTGTTGGCCGCACTGGCGTTTCTTCAACCTAAGGGTGGTTTTGTTTGTTTTTTATTATGGTGGGGGGAGAAGCAAGACATATTAAGACATATTGTCATAATAAATTGTCACTGAAATAATTTATGATGGTAAATACTGTCCAGCTCTGGTCTTAACACTTTTTTCCCCCGATGCTTACACATGTTCAACGTTCTAGAAGCACTGACCATACCCATGATACACCCAGCAAACCTCCTGATAACATACCCACCCACAGAAGCGCCAGCAACACAACACCATGACACAAAAGGCAAATAAGGGGAAACTCATTTCTAAGTTTGCATAAAGTGCAACCATGGCAGACTTCCAGGTTACAGACTGTTTCGCCTGGACACACTGTACCACTCCACTAAACTTCCTTATTTAAGACAAGAGATACCAGGCTTCCAACACGAGTCATTCATTTTCAATCATTAAATCAAATAACTACATCTGTTAGCTAAAGAGGGACTTAGTGACATCCACTAACCATGTGTTCTACCCAACAATGCAAAGAAATTGGACCATGTTTTACAAAGCTAGACTCGCTGTTATAGGCTATGTTCATGTGGGAAGCTGGTTCCACAGTTAAAAATTGTGAATGAGTCATGGATAATTCAGCACACATACAGTCTGTGAAGCACGATGGTGGCCTTCAGCTCAGTCCTCAACACTAACATTTTCCAAGTGTGCTGTTTTATGGCTGGTCTGAAACCTTGACTGTCCATTAGTCAAGTTAAAGATAAAAACTAGATATATTGTAGAGCTTATGGAGATACAGATATTTCAGACATTATAATATGGCATTGGTTTCCATTGAGATATCAAGGTCTTTTCCTATAAGACAATGACAGTTTTTAATATCTTCCACAGAGAATATTTCATAAGTAATGCATTGTATCATCTGAATATTAAACTCTTCCTGAGTCCATAATATACTGTGACCTGTAGTTTAAGACTTCATTATGTAAGTCACTGAGGGACATTGCTATCTTAATTTTTTTAACTTAAATTACTCAGCCTGTCAACACGCCAAGCTTATTTTGATGAACAGCTAGTTAATAAAATTAAGGCAAAACAGAACATGCAAACACCAGAAAGAAGTCCACAGCTGTTGATGGGCATCTATAAAGCTGTCGAGTCCTAAGCAGTCCTGACAATCCTTTAAAAGTGTTTATTTCTGCAATGTTTTGCTTGTAAAATGTTATATAACATTGGAATGAACACAATTACAGCGAATAAAGTGCAACACTGTCTTACATTCATATGTTTATAAAAACGTATACAGTTAGGATAAAGGTTTGTTTCCTGACTTCTTGTTCCATCAGCAGCAGCTGATTTCATTTCATGAAGGACTGATTAGAAGACGCAGGTGTTGAACGGTAAGTGTAAATACTGGGCTTCCTTCCTATTTTTTTTCCAAGGGGCAAATATGATGCAAAGTAGGTCACTAACATGTACTTCTGTAACGGAAACTCAAATGGTAAAATAATCCAAGGCTGCCAAACACTCACAAACACCCAAAGGGGAACAGTTTTAGTTTTAATTTTGTCGCATTATCAGGTACAGACATTTTTACTAAGGCTATATTGACTTTGATACAGTGTCAAAAATTTTAAAAATTAGAAACAATGGTCGTTGTTTAGAAACAATGATTAGAAACATTGTTTAGAAACCATGGTCATTTTTAACACTCAATTTTGCCCGACCATAGTTGAATTTAAGGTAATTACTTTGACAGCAGAATTTTCCATCACTACCCCATTAAATACAAAGTTTTACCATCATAATTTAAACGCAACTTACTACAAGATTACTCCCAACACACAGATACAGAAAGTATGAAACCCTTTTCCTCCTTTTTTCTTTGATGCACTGAGAAGCAGAAAAATAGAGATGCACATCAGATTAACGGCCCCCACATTCACCCCTAAATATTTCACTGATGAAAAAGGTAGTGCGCTTACATCTCACAAACTTGTGTATTTCAGTTTTCTTGTAAAAACAACTTTCCTGTATGTTGAATGTACCGACGGGAAATTTTGGTGGGCTGAAACTGGTGATGTCCCATATAAGGTTTTACATGAGGCAGTCTTTATGTATTGTTTTTAGCTCAATTACAATGTTTTTTTTTTTTTTTTTATAAGATCACTGTTGTAAAATGCCTATTTTAAGCTTTAAAAGAAACCTGTCTTTTCTGGTTTGGTTTGTGCCAAACCAATCTAGTTCCACTTAGTATACAATAAATGTCCCAGAAATTAAAGACTTTTCTAATACATCAAATACCAGACATAAAAATATATGCATTGTTAAGCCTTTATTTTTACTAAATAAATCAGATATGCAGCCCAGTTTTCTGATAAAAGATTAGACCTTATCCCAGATGATTAGATAAACCATGCCATAACTAGTACAGAGTGTTTTTGTTATAGAGGTTTGAAAACTCTTCTTTGAACCGCTTTGAAAACTTTTGTTGATGGTCTGATCCATTACATTACTACAAAAGGCCAAGCCTGAGGGATGCAAGGCAGATAAATAAGCTGGGTTAAATAAAAGAAAATGAAGAAATGACATGATGGGAAATGGATCTTTCATGGATCTTTTTCCATCTTCTACTAACATAGAGGCGGCCATGGTCTTTGGTTTCATGTGACATGAGAAGGGCCAGGTGTGTGTGTGTGTGTGTGTGTGTGTGTGTGTGTGTGTGTGTGTGTGTGTGTGTGTGTGTGTGTGTGTGTG
>JBBIGA010000016.1:2425186-2440492 GCA_037576975.1 Alestes dentex
TACAGAATGAATGGGCACAAATTCCCACAGAAACTCCAAAATCTTGTGGAAAGCCTTCCAAGAAGAGTGGAAGCTATTAAAGCTGCAAAGGGGGACCGACTCCAGATTACAGTCTATGGATTTTACTGCTATGGCCCAATACTTTTGTTCATATAGTGTATATTTTTGACAGAGATTATACTATGTCACATTGTGTGCCCATTCCAGTTACAGTTCCACTTTAGCCCACTGAGTCATTACCTGGTGATAAAGGTGCAGTCGTGGAGCACACTCTCCTCTAGATGAATTCCACTTTCAGGATTATTCGAGACCAGTCGGCCTTTATGGAGCCAGTGCAAGGTGGTAATTTTGTCCACCAGGGCGGCAGTACAATGGAAAGGCAGCCTGTCCCCTTTAAACACAACTTGACGCAGGGAGGGCAACAAAGAGTGTGTGTGCAGCTCCAAAGGACCTTCTGGAAAAGAAATAAATGCACAGTCAGCCAGTTGAAGTATTAAAGTATTAAACTGGAGGCAAAATAAAACATTTAACCATCGCCACAGCCTACGCGTATCCTGCAGCAGTGCTGCGGTCTCTAGAGTAAGATTTTCTGGTTTCAGTACTAAGAAAAACCCTTCTAAAGATGGCAGCATGCAATTTTGGATGTTTTTGGGCTGTTTAGATGTATTTTTTTCTTCAGCTGATGAATGCAGATAAAAGCCAGATAGCTACCGTTACTGCAGGAACACAGATATCTTACTGCAGCCATATACACTACCAGTCAAACGTTTCTATATTTGCATGTTACTTCAGTTAATATTTACTAAAATCCACTCAATATTCTTCACAAGCAAATAAATTCACAGTATGTTCATCATTTGAGTACCTCTATTAGCCAGAAAATATTTGTATTCATCTGACCTACATTCATAATACTGACCTACAAAAAGCCACCTAAGTGACAGCCAGTGGGATGAAACAGTTAAAAAAGTGCATTTTAAGTTAAAGGGCAGTCTAGAATTTGACTGCATCACCACACAACCAGTTAACTGGATGTCAGACATGCACGGTTACAGATTCTTTCATCTTATAAAGGAATCTTGTTTTATTTATAGTCGTTCACTCAAGAACTTTCCAATGTTTAACGAGAATAAAAATCTATAGTTTATAAAATAAATGGGTAAGTCGTGTGCAGAAATGTTTGACTGATAGTGTAACTGTAGTAAGCCAAGTCATCATTACTCAGTGGAGAAAATGGACTCAAACTACAAAAATGACTCCTCAGATGAGGAAACTCATTCATTCATTTTCTGTAACCACTTAATCCTCCCTAGGGTCATGGATCCCCGGAGCCTACCCCAGGGTCTACGGGCACGAGGCAGGGACTCACCCTGGGCAAGGTGCCAGCCCAACACAGGGCACACACACACACACACACACACACACCATTCGCTCACACACTCACACTTATAGTCAATTTAGAATCCCGAGTTCACCTGACAGCATGTCTTTGGACTGTGGGAGAAACCCGGAGACCCCGGAGGAAACCCATGCCACCACAAGGAGAACACGCAAACTCCACACACACACAAGACAAGGACCCAGATTAAAACCCCCAACCGTGGAGGTGTGAGGTACAGTACTACTCATTGCGCCACCATGGGGCCAGACGAGGAAACTGATAAGCTAAAACCTAAGTTAGCAAAGGTAGCTCACTGGCTTTCTAAATACTAATGGCTACAGTTTGGCTTCTAGCAGTCAGGATTGGGTGACACCCCAGAGATTCCCAGTGGTTGTATGATGTACAAAAATGCTTGCTGGATGTTTGTGATAAACAAAAATACACACCGAGCATAAGATAAGCAGTTCAGATACTGGATGGATAGATGGATGGATGGATGATGAAGCTGGATGGTATAATGCTGTGCTACAGAATACTGCATAACACAACTAATACTGTATTAGTTATAAAACATTTCTGTTTATTGAGGATCAAGTATATATTGTGTATCTGCTGTGATGTATGCTATTACAGTTTTTACATCACATGAAGTGCTATGCAAAAGTCTCAGGCACTTTAAAGCCGTTTTTTTTTTCAGCGTGTGATAAAGTGTCTTTCTGCTAGTAAAGTTAACATTAGAATAAATACAAACAAACTAGAAAGCAGTATAAAGTATCAAGATTTCTTTGGTTTGTATAAAAGTGGATGATATTGTGTGAGCTGGTGAGGAGATCACAGGTTCGGTTCCAGATTCCTCATCTGTTCCTCCAGCCATTGTTTGGATTTGTGAAACTCTATCACCAGCTCCTGATTTAATTTAACGAAGATTTCTGATGGAAACTACAGTAATACTGGACTTCCACAAGAAACACATTCATATACTGAATGTAAAATCACGGTTTACTGTAAAATGTTTTGTATGTATTATTTTTAGTTTTATTTAGTATATTTAGTAATATTAATGTGAAAAAACACTCACTCTAAACAGTTTTAAATATCATAGGTGCTATTTGCACCGTATTGTATACTGACATGATGTAAAAACTAGAACAGCATACATGTTAGCCTGATCTTTCATTAAAATTCAATTACTAAATAGCTGTGTTTAAGCAGGCTAGAGTGCGTGTAACCTGGGTGAACGAAAATGGTTTTATTAATGTAATATTTCACACCGATGTGGTTGTTGTGCGTAAGAGGATGACACCCTGGTGTTATTATTTGTCCAGCAGATATGAAATATCATATCTGTGGGCCTTGCAAAATACTAACCGAGGAGCCTATTAGCTATCTGCTTGGGTAATAACCCGAATAAATTTGATTCCGTTCTCCTTCTTACGCTAGTAGCAGGGGGCGAGACGCACTCATTTTCTCTGGGTGTTTTGTTGCCCTGTCATCGGCCAGCCCCATCAGATTAGTTGTGAGAGAGAGCCGGGCTGAATCAGAGACGTTTAGCGGCTTTTGGGATATTGGCAGGGTCCCTCTATTCATAACAGCAGACCGCAGCGGAATTAGTCATAGACAGTCGGCTCTATCCGTCACTTGCCAACACAAATATGTTTCGAGAGTCGCGGAGGAAGGAATGGTGACATGAGCTGATATTGAAACAGCAACGGGGAGTCTGGTTTGAGGCCCTGAGACGCCGCCTGAAAAAAAACACCCCCAGCGCATATCCCACAGCGGGATCAGACGAGGCCTGGCTAGAAGCCGCAGGGAAACTGAATCGGACCCCCAGCGGCAGAAGAAGGAGCGCAGAATGATGAGCAAGGAAAATGGAAGATGTTTGCATCGGGCCGGATGGGATTTGAACCGAATTCCGCTGAGCAGCCAGAACACCGCAGAGACCGAGGGAGCTGGAACTTCCAGAGAAAGCAGGCGAATTTTCAAAGCAATGCCGGAATTTCTTTCTTTTTTCTTTTTTTTTTTTTACATTTCGGAATCCGGGAGCTTTAATTTCGGGTAAATCGACACCTTCTCAGGATTTAATCTTCCCTCCCTCTCCTGGTCCTCTGGAGCCAAGCATATTTCCCTTGTTTCTCTTGGGGGTGTGTGTGTGTGTGTATGTATAGTGTATAGTGTCCATGTTGGCGTATGTGCACATATGTCTCTTTCGCTTGTATGTGTCTTTTTCTCACCACAGCTCAGGTCAGTCTCTCGCAGCTCTCGCAGCGGCCTGTTCTGGAACTTTCTTGGATATGCGCAGAGAGTCTCGTCACCAAGCCGGGCTGAGCTGGAGTGGAAGAAACCGGGCACCCACCGCAGGCCGCAGTCGCAGGACAGAAACTCAGAGTCAAAGTTCCTGTTGGGGGCAGGAACAGCACATTATCTGCACTGATGCACATCAAGTCAAGTCAACTAGGCTTACTGTCATTTCGACTATATGCAAAGTACACAGTGACATGAAACAACATTCATTCAGGACCACGGTGCAACACCACCCGTCGTGGCAAAAGGTTTTTTTTAGAACCAAACTAATAATTGTTTGCAGAAACTCCCGCACTTGCGCAGAAATATAGATATGCTCCATGTTGTTTTTGCTTTTGTGACGTCCGGGCCTCATCCACCACGCCCCCTCGTCCTCGTGCTGGTTGTTTATGTTTGGCGGTTAGCAAGGCAATCAGACACATGAACAGAACGAGCCCAGACATAAACAACCAGCACGAGGACGAGGGGGCGTGGCGGACGAGGCCCGCACATCACAGCTTTTTCCGTGGGAATATAAACTTTTTCATGCATTTTAGTGCAAAATTATTAAGAAAAACATAATTTACTTATTTTGTAACATAAGTACGAACGTACATTCAGCTACATTTCCATTTAAAAAATAACTATACATTTTTTATTTCTGTCCAGAGAACACAAAGAAAGGGATGGTGAAATATCGCTGTACTCAGAGGCGGGAGGTTTGAAAGTAGCCAATTCGAGAACATTATTTACTTCTCGTTGTTGCTGACTGGCTGCTGCCCTGTGACGCAGCTCGCGTGGAGCAACTCGAGTGTTTCTCTGAGTTTTTCGTTTTGTTCTTAAAGCACTGTATTTTTATTACTGTAAATTAAATTAAATTATTACTGTATTTACCTACTAATACCAAAGAAAATGCCTGTGCATGAATTACAGTACAGTCTATACAGGGGTAACATCGGTATTTACATTCTAGCACTGCAGGAGTTCAGTGTAAACTATACAGTACTGATATGGGTTTACCTTTACATCTTCTTTAAGGGTAATGAGTTTAAAATGAAATTAAAGTGTTTTGGGAGCGTATTTGGGGGCATATGTAGGGTTTACGCTATAAAAAATTTTGGCTTTTTTTTTTAACAACATCACATATTCGCGGTTTTTCACTGTACGCGGGTGCTCTTGGAACGTTGACTGTATATGATACAATGTTTAGGCACAGGTGTAACATTCAAATACAGCATGAACAGACTGACCTGTCTCACATTATTAATAACTTTATATGGCAAAACAGACAAAAAAAAAATTTAATGGCTTCTTGCCAAGATACAGCCTCTAGTTCACCTGTTCCAGAGTGTTGTAGCATCATTATACAAGATACATTGTGCTTAATAGCCAGTCACAGCACTTTATTTGACTGATGTTATTTAAATAGGCCGCTGTTTTTTTGTTTGAGTGAAGTAGTCTGGCCCACTGAAGTGCCAATAAAGCCGTTTATTGCAGCTTACTAAAAAGCAATATGTAATAAAATGTACTGGAAATGTTCTTGTGTGCTTAATGTGTTAATCTGGCCCATTCAGGATGAGCATGAGGTTAAAAAAGAAATAAAACTGTAACCAATTTGGGAGCAAAGAAGCTCGAGGAATTTAAGATCGGTATGACCCTAAGCCCTCGTTCCCATTAATGAGGCTTTACTTGGTGTTAATTCATATCAAAAACTGACTTTATGCAGTAAGTGTTAAAATGTTCCAATATTTTTAACATTGAAGATGATGTTATGTTGATCCCAAGTAAAGTCTGTATGAAGAGGTTAAGAATACCAAATTCCTCCTGAACACAAAAACACGGCCAAATAAACACACATACGTCTTGAGTCCATGTGATGAATTCATCTTTGGACGCCTAGCATCGCTGGTGCCCTTTGGTGACCTCGCGAGCGGTTCCAGGGCAATCTATCAGGCGTGTACACTTTCGCTCTAATAGCTCAGGAGACTGGGCTAGATATCAGCCATATCCTCCACAGTCACATTACAGGATTAACACGTCACACCTGACAAAGAAGCAGCTTTTTCTCTTATATGAGTTAAACCACAGCTGGGAATTAACCTCACGGATCAGATGCGTGCGCATACTTTCCGTCGTATTTATCAAACGCCTCAGAGCGAGGAGCTAATCCAGGATGGGAGTCTGCTCTTAAAAATATGGCATATTTTTTGCACTAGACCCCAGATTCATCTTGACAGAGCCAAAATTTTGACTGTACAGTCAAAGTCAAATCCAAAGTGAACTTGTCATCTCTGCTATATACATGGATACAGTGAGACGAGACGGCGTGGCTCCAGCTTTAACAGAGTACAAAAAGGAAACACACATAAAGAAACTAAATATCATGTCTAGTCTAGACTGTGCAATTTGGTAGAAGGGAAACTTCCAAACAATTGTGCAAATGTGCATCAGTAGCAAAGTGAAAAGCAATCACTTCTTTACGTACAATATCTAAAGCTGTAGTCTTACATGTGCAATATTACTTATATACTACTGATCTCTACTAAGGGCAATAATATACTAATAATGACTACCCAACCACCATCTGTGTCGGGAGATTTCACTTATCTACAGTATTTAAATCCAGCATATATATAGCCTAGCGTATTTAATATTGAGTTTTTGTTCTACACGTTTTATGTAGACTTTATATATTATATTGTTCTTGTCTGTGTGTGTCTTTGCAGTCTTTGCATTATTCCCCCGGGATAAATAAAGTTTTCTGATTCTGATTCAAATAGAATCCTTGAGGGTAAATGATCAGCAGCAGTACAATATAAACCAGATTTCCATGAGAAAATATGAGGTGTGGTTGCGTGGTTGCTATAAAACCCAGAGACACCCGAACATTGGCTATTTGGGCAAAAAATGTTTGTGTTTAGAAAACTTCGGCTCACTACGTGGATTCTCCTCTCACTCTCTTCATTCAGCGCCCTGTGCTGCCTTAGCGTGACGTCAAGACTCGCTCTCCGCAATACACTTTATATCGACTCGCCCCTCCCCATACATTACGGAGGTGACTCGACCAATCAAAAATCTGAACACACGTGCACAGCACTGGATATTAACAAACATTTTGGTGTTGGAACCATGCCATTATGTCAAAAACTGTAGGGGGAGAAGAGGCACAAAATTCCAGCTATAATAATAATAATTATTATTATTATATCAGTCATAATAATATTGGTTGCCTCTGCGATCACACTAATATACAGAGGACCTATGAAAACACAGTACTCTGCAACAGTGTTCAGGAACAAATGTAACATGGATGAGTTTTAAGCATGTGATTATCTGGTTACAGAGTCAAAATGAAGTTCGTTTCGGCCGCATTCTCTTTTACTCACACCAGCTTTAAAGAGGGAAGCTCCTGGAAGATATTGGGCTCCAGCGAGGAGAAGATGTTGCCTGAGATGTTACTGCGACGAAAAAAGAGCAAAAAAACACATTCAGGGCCTTCAGTGGAATATGACAAAATAATTCATAACCATCTCACTGAAGTCTGTTGCATTTGCTTTAGTTTGTAGGGAAAATCTTGTAACTCCATAATTTTCTGTTTTTTACAGGTGTTGAATGTTCCTAACAGGGCTCCAGTAGAAAACAGGGCTTCAGCAGTAATTTTCTTTATTTATCTATAGTATTTATATCCTCTCTCACACAGCATTTGTGTATGTGGTATAGTGTATTCGGTATTTTCAAAATATTTTGAAGTTTTATTTTGACTTTATATTATATATTGTTCTTGTTTTTGTGTCTCAATGTGTGTTATAGGCAATTTATGTAGCATAGGCAATTTTTATCCAGGATCAATAAATGACAAGTTAACTGTCACTTAATAGCTCAAATTTTTTTTTTTTTAGTTTAAAAAGTTATCGGGTGATCTAGTTATATTAGGTGGCTTTTTATAGGTGATGAATAAAAAAATTATGATGTATTTTCAAGACCAGGACCCGGAATCAAACCTCCGACTTTCTGGTTAATAAAGGCACTCAACTGGTGAACGTGCTGTAAATTTGTTTGTTACTAAAGAATATTTTTATGTATTTTTAGTAAATATTAAGTCAGTAACATGCAAATGTGGAAAATCTCAGTGTGTGTGTAGAAACGTTTGACTGGTAGCGTAGGCTCCAGCACCCCTGTGACCCTGGTTAAGATACGCAGCTCAGAGAATGAATGAATATCACATTAAACGCTGCCTTGCCTTTACATTTTCTTCTACAACACACTGGTCAGGGTTTCCTTCCTCTCTATGACAGCCAAACCCTACCTGCATTTTAACAGCGCCCCCTTGTGGGAAATCTCAACAAATTCATTACAAAAAATATTCTTATGATCATTAAACTACGTGCAGCTTCTGTTTTGCCAAAGCATTACATGATGGTGAGATTTCCTACATTTGCATGTTACTTAATATTTACTAAAAATACACTCAAAATTCTTTGCTAACAAATGCATTTACAGTATTTACATCTTCCTTTATTAGCCAGAAAATGTTGTATTTTTATTCATCACTACTGGACTATAAAAAGCACCTAATGTAATCATAATTATAATTATAATGTGGATCACCAGACAACTGTTGGAGATTTAATAAGTTATTAAGTGACAGACTAGCGCATTTCAAGTTAAAGGACAGTCTAGAATTTGACTCCGCATCACCAACAATCAGTTAATACGAGTCAGACATGCACTGTTACAGATTATTCCATGTTATAAAGAAAACTTGTTTTATTTGACATATTTATAGTTGTTCACTCAACAACATTTCAAAGTTTAACAAGAATAAAAATCTGCAGTTTATGAAACAAGTGGATAAGTGGTAAAAAAACATGTGGCGTGAAAAAACTTTTGACTGATAGTGTATGTCCTTCTTATGCCTTACTAAGTCATGGCTATAACTTTATCTGCTTCTCACACTTCACTAAGGCATTAGGATCTGTTCCCATGCCTTAAGAAGTTGTGGCCTCTTGTTATTTTTATTAAGAAAAGATGTCGCCAGTGGCATCTATATTTTTTATTTTTTGTATTTTTTGGATCGGGGCCCTTGCTTACAAACTTTTCTTTTCCTTCTATAAAGCTACCATTTCCAAGATATGAGACTTTCTTCTGACAGCAACTATATGACCCTATAAGGAGGCGAAAACTTACAGTTTGGTGAGGTTGCTAAGTCCCTGGAACATCTCTGGAGCCAGGCAGCCAATCCGGTTGTTGGACAGGTCGCTGTAAACAGAAACAAATGAGGCGTGTTTGCAGTTGAGCTGAATGGTCCAGCCGTGCAGGCTCCTCCACACGGACGCCGCTCTCTCAGCGCGCCGGTTTAGCAGTAAGTGAAAGCGTACTTGAAAGCACAGACTGGAAATGTCCTCAAAGGAGTTTGGAGTAAAAGCAATATGTAAGATACACAAGCTACTATAAACTCATCATAAACGAACCCAAACAAGACGAGACAGGAGCCCATTAGAGAACACTGGAGAGGGGCGTTTGTGTCAGCCTCCGCTTTGCCTTGCATCTTTCTGTCTGTTGGCTGCTGTTTTAAGTGATCTACCGGAGCGTGGCCCTATCCTGCATGTTTATTTAGACAAGCCCGCTGATCCATCTCCGACAAAACATGGGCAAGAGAGACAGCACAAGAAAGGAAGATAGAGAGAGTGAGAGAAACAGTACTGTGCAAAAAAAAATCACTATTTATTATTTGAATATAGTCTAATATAAGCTTTTAAAGCATATACTGCTCAGCTAAATTACATTTAAACCCTGTTTTGCTGAGCAGTATATGCTTTAAAAGCTAATATTAGACTATATTCAAATAATAAGTAGTGATTTTAAAGTAAAGTGGCCCCTTAAAGTCACGCATGAACACACCACAGCGTGAAATTCTTTCTCAGCATTGAACCCCTTCCCCAAGTGAATCAGGGGGCTGCCAACGATGCCCGGCGCCCGGGGAGCAGTGTGTGGGCACGGTACCTTGCTCAAGGAAACCTCAGTGATGACACTAGCAGTGGTGGGACTCAAACCCAGGACCTTCTGATCAACGCTCGGTCACCAGCTGACCTGTGTGTGTCTGTGTGTTTGCTTAATCATTCCCAGACCTCTTCCAATGGAAGCCCAGTATTACATTATAGTTCTCAAGAAATATCTCAAATACCTGGTTCAGCTCAATCATTACAACATGTAATTTAATCAGGAGCTGTTGATGGAGTTTCACCAATCCATGCAAGGCGGAGGGCATCAAGGAGAAACCTGGAACAGAACCCGTGTTCTCCTCACCAGCTCACACAACTTCAAGTACTTTTTTTACAAACAAAACAAATCTTTGCATTTATTCTAATGTTATTCTGTGTGTTTGGTGGTGGAAAATCCCTGGCTACTCAGATAAATGGCTTTAAATAGTTTGCACAGGAGACTTTTGGACAGTGCTCTACAGAATGAACAGACACACATTTCCACAGAAACTCCAAAAATCTAGCTGCAAAGGGAGTGTGGGACAAACTATTATTAAAGTCTGTGTATTTGGACGCAATGTCATTAAAATCCCTGTTGGTGTAATGGTAAGGCATCCCAGTACTTCTGTCCATATAGTGTACCTACTCCAGTGCAATTGGGAGGATTGCAATAGTGACCACATATATATTTGACCACCCAAGATGGTGTTACTTCTTTGGTTTTACACTGGAGTCACGATACTAATGTGGTGTGAAGCGTCAAGTAATCACAAATAGACTTCCTTATGTGGTTTCTGACTCACTGTCTAAAAATTCAGGCCTTCTTGTACTGTTTCTAGCTCGGCGGCATACCATGTCATGCAGTGTCAGAAACCACTTAAGCAGTGTTCAAAAGTTTGAAATCAAATAAATAATAGCTGTTATTTGAATCTAAACTTACAGTGTAGTTTAAAATACTATAAGCTTTAATATTTATAGTTACTAAATTACAAATAACTTGAAATGCATTTATAGTCATTTCGTGATCCGTTATTTGCCTGAGAATAGGTCACCACATTTCTCAGATTGTATGATTACCTTAACTAGCAGTTTAATGCAAGTATATGACAATTAAGGCCCAATGCCAATTAAGGCTTCTGTTGTTGGTTACCTGCAGTACTGTGCAAAAGTCTTAGGCTCCTATACAAATTGGTTAAAGCCATTCTTCTCAGTGTGTTAAAGTGTCTTTCTGCTAGAAAAGTTAATATTAGAATAAATACAGACAAACTAGAAAGCAGTAAAAAGTATTAAGATTTGTTTTGTTTGTAAAAAGTAGTTGATATATGTGAGCTGGTGAGGAGATCACAGGTTCGGTTCCAGATTCATCCTCAGTTCCTCCAGCCGTTGTTTGGATTCGTGAAATTGCAATTAATTTAATGGACTGATTGAGTCAAACCAGGTTTCTGATAGAAACTACAGTATTACTGGACTTCCACAAGAACACACTGATTTACTGAACAGAAAATCACTATTAACCATATAATGTTACTTGTATTTATTCTTTTTTAGTTTTATTGAGTACATTTAGTAATATTAAGATGAAAAACCCTGCTCTCTGTTTTTAAATACTATGTGGCTTCTGCACAATACTTTACATTAGTTTTGATGATGAACTATACCAAACATCTCGTCTGATCAGGGATGAAAGGTTTTGGGCTGAACTGTCTCTTTAAGGCTGACGCTGCCATCCTTGCCATCGTACAACAATTTAACATTCCTTCACTGAACGATCTCCACTCAAATAAACTCCCTCATGGGATGCTCTTAAGGACAGACCACATGGTGACCACAGCTCGCGGTCGATCTAGAACACAATGAAAGGACGGCGAGCGGTTAGCAACCGTCCCACTGTCACTTCCAGCGCCACCCCAGAGACCTCCGCAGGCCCCTGCGGCTCCCAAGACAACAGGCTGGAGCTTCTGCCTCACCATCCCGACGCTTGATGTGATTGGAAACAGACATGCATTTAAGCCTGGCCCTTAGTTCCAACCCTCAGGACCACCATAGTCCTAATCTTATTCTCAGTCACACTCGCGGGCTTAGAAGCTATTATGACCTAAAGAAGTCATTTCTTAAAAAGACTCATTTCAAACTTTTTTTTTCAGTGATAGAGTATAATGTTGGTAAAGTTTTAAACTATGTTGTTTACCCCCCCATCCACACATCTAAGCTGCGAAAACACCCTGCTAGCAGTTGTGATGTCACAAAAACCAACATATTTCCATATATCTGCCTATTTAGCCTAGAGCAGGTCGGCTCCTCCCATTCATGGTGAAGTTACAGTGAGTGTTTCAGCCTGGACTGCTTTTTGAATCAAGCACAACGTAGGGCAGCCAAACAGAAAGGAGGTTATTTACATATCCGTCTTAAGGCACCGAAACACAGACTGTGCCTTAAGACAGATAGAGAGGACGGAAATGGTCAAATAAGAACAAATTAACACATAAATGCCATAAATGAAGTTCAGGGGGAAATTAAGTGCAAAAAATATGTAAGATATGGGCCCTTGAATGTGTCTTCAACTGTCTGTCTAAACGAGCCCAAATGAGCTTTCTTTTGGTGAGGAAAGAACTTGATTATGGTTTATATGAAAATGACAACATCTCTGCATATATTATAATCAAGAAAAGTGGCCCCTTATAGTTGTGTGTGAAGACACCACAGCGGGTACTTTTTTCTCTGCATTGAACCCATTCACTAAGTGAATTAGGGGGCTGCCACTAACGAGGGGCGCCCAGGGAGCAGCATGTGGGGATGGTACCTTGTTCAAGGGTACCTCATTGTTGACTCTAGGAGTATTGGGATTCAAACCCACAACCTTCTGATTGCAAGGGGCAATGTCCTAACAACTCGGCCACCAGCTGCCCCAATAGATGCATTGACCGGCAATCGAACCCGGATCAAGTGCTTGGAAGGCAGCTACGCTTACCGCAACACCACCAACGCACCAAAATGGTGTTTTTTTGTTTATTGGAATCTTTAATAGGAAAGGTAACAAGATCCAAGGTCTAGAATGCATCATGAACACTGCTCTTAACTCTGTGTGATAACAATTCCACTACTGTTTAAAGATCTACCAAGAGGAAAGGAGTTTTTCCATATTATCTCATGCTGTATTCTCAGATTTTTACAGTGCAGTTATTGTTTCTGCGCTCATGGTTAATGACCTGCGCCGCTGTTTACAACAGTTAGCTGGAGAGAGTTAGCGGGGGGGTGGGGGGGCTTCTGTGCCGGGCTGAGGGGAGCGCGGCTGTCAGCTTGACTGAAATATCACTCACAGTTTCCGCAGTGCCGTCAGACTCTGGAAGGCTCCGGGCATGATGGTGCTGATCAAGTTATTCCTGAGGTCTCTGTGGAGAAAAGACACACAGTTGAGATGTGGAATCAGCGGGACATTTACGAGGTTATGGGGTCGAAAGGTCAGAGTCGGGAAACAAATGGAAAACAGTTTAAGACAGAGATTAATTTAGAACGACGTCATTGTTTCTTTCACTGCCACACACACTGGTGCTGGTTTTAAATATGAGGGAAAGACAGAAAAATGATGAAGTGTACAGTGAAAAACTGAATTTTCTGGCTTTTTTGGAAATAAAAGTCAGGAGAAATGCATCATGTAATAGCTTTTTATAGAATAGAATTGAAGCTATAATTCCACTGTCTGGTTATATAGTATAAATATAATACAGTGATACGGAAAGAACTGAAATCACAAAGTTAAATTGTTATTGTGGTTATATTACATTGTGACATTATGTAGATTCACTTAATAATAGGAATAATCATCATCATCATCATCATCATCATCATCCTCATCATCATCATCATGATCACCATCAGCAGCAGCAGCATCATGTGTTATTTTCATTATTATTATGATTGCGTATATTTTGATTGATTATACATGTTATTAATTACTACTACTACTACTACTACTACTACTACTACTACTACTACTAATAATAATAATAATAATAATAATAATAATAATAATAATAATAGAAGCAGTATGGCCTAATCACCAACATCACCAGGCCATCATTACCACCACAAAATAATTCAGAATATCTGAAACAAAGCCTGCTTTTCTCTTTTCAATGAAAAACATCATCTGTAAAAGCACTATTAGTTCACACACACACACACACACACACACACACACACACGTAAAGGCTAAAATATCAAACTTGGCGGCTCTGTTTTTCATGGCTGACCACAGGGCCTTCAAGCTGATGGGAACGGGGGTCCCTTTTCTGCTTGAAAAGCAGGAAACACCGTACCCCAACACCACAGAGAGCAAATATGACAGGCCACCTGGCCGTACCATTCAGAAAAGAGGCAGAAGTGTGAAGCAAAGAAAACATTAAATACTGGAGGAATTCAGGAGCGATGGAAAGTGGAGACGCTTCTTTTTTTAAGAAGAAGTACTCTTCCCACGATGAAGTTACACCCTCCCCTGACAAACTATAAATATTCATTTTTAAAAAACACTTTGAAGATACAGTGTCATGCTCAATTTAACTACTTCTCTCTCCCTCTTTCCCTCTCTGACTCTCTCTCCCTCCATCTCTCTCTTCTCTCTCTCCTTTTCTCTTTCTCTCTCTCTCCCTCCCTCTCTCCCTTCTCTCTCTCTCACTCTCTCCTTCTCTCTCTCTCTCCCTTCTCTCACTCTCTCTCCTTCACTCTCTCTCCCTCTCCCTCTCCCTCTTTCTCTCTCTCTCTCGCCCTGTATCCATGTGCTGAAACGCTTATCGGTCCAGCCCCCTCAACATAAACATACTAATGGTCTCCAAATTAACCTCTGAAACTCCTGGCATGATATTTATTGGCCAGGTGGGAATTGGGAGGAGGCTGAAGGTCAGCTGATGTCACGTAACGGCCTCCTCTCGAATGACACGAGCAAGGAATTCCAGGTCCATCCCACTGGCAACTGTTGCCTCCAGAAACTTCCACAGTATTCCCTGCTGGGACGGTTCCAGGCTGAATTTGTGGGGGAGGGGACCCGTTTTATTTCCCCTCTCGCCTTATTTATTGGCTACTGTAGAAAGAAGGCCTCACATCCAACCACAGACGGCTTCTTTTTACGCCCCTCGAAATGAAAGCCTATATATAAAACCACAGCTCCTCTTGGCCCCATTCCCAAATATGGATTTTCATGAAGTTATTTGTTTTTGATCAGATCCACATGAAAGCAGGAAACGGGACATAAGGCAGTCAGTTCAGATCCTTTTTGACGTGCTGTTTCAAACAAGGCGGAGAGTGACACCTCAGTCACCTAAAACAGAACGGCCATATCATTCCTTTTTTCTGACCACAAAGTATTCAGACCTACTGAGCTGGAAAAGAGCTCTTACCGAGGAGGCATAATAGTAGAACATACAGTACTGTGTAAAAGTCTCAAGCCCCTTCATTTCTACAGATTTTGCTCTGGAACTAACTCATTGGTGCAAAATACTATTTTATGCCTATCCAACTGTCTTAACTTAGGCATAATGAGTAGATTAAATGAAAGAAATGGAAGTAAATGTTTTACTGTGACAGGCTGCAAGGCGCCTAAAGATACAAGGAGCCTAGATAAAGGAGTTCCAGCCACTCAGCATTCAGCACCACCAGTATACTGATCACCGC
>JBBIGA010000016.1:2454072-2465419 GCA_037576975.1 Alestes dentex
GGGGGGGGGGGGGTGTGTGTGTGTGTGTGTGTGTGTGTGTGTGTGTGTGTGTGTGTGTGTGTGTGTGTGTGTGTGTGCGTCTGTATCTGTGACAGCGTCAACAATCTTCCATCCGAATATCCGAAGACTTCTCCTTTCCACTGTCCTAATACCATTTAAATCCTCGCTTTAGTCTCATTATCCCCAGCACAACATTCACAGGGCCAAGGCTTACTTATTATGGTCATACACACACACACACACACACATCCACACACACACACACACACAAACATACACAGATTCTTTCCACCGCGTCTATGCACTCTCTTCATCAATCATACACAAGTGTGTGTTTCCTGTCCAGATTTGAAGTGGGCTCCATTGCAGAAAGGCTAGACGAAGAGAGACAGCCCCTAAGTACAGAGCGGCTGGGCCTCTCTTTCTCACACACACACACTCAAACACACGCACACACGCTCATGCGTACACACCAGGGGACTGAGACATGATGTACATTCCATTCCAACAACAATATCTAATATACACCCACTTACTGCCTGAGAGCATCTCCTGTGGACTGGATTATTAGTGTGTATGACCGCACTTTGGGCTTCAGACTGAAAGCTATTACTGAGAAAGAATGATTCATAATAGTGAAATGTAACGATTTGATTTTACCAATGGGAAAACAATGTCAAGTTAATGGCAACATCTTATAGATAGCTAGTAAAGCATAGCCTGAGCTTTCCTCAGGTGTGAGCAGGAACTGGTTTGAAGAATAAGGGTCTGTATGCTAATGACTATGCGCTGGGGTCATTGGATACGCAACTGTCCATGCAAAACTGATAATCTCACTCTATTTTCTCTCCACCCACCTGATAATCTCACTCTAATCTCACTCAAGACACTAGAAAATCTCGTTCTAATCTCACTCCAGCCACCCGATAATATCACACGAATTTCACTCCATTTGCTTGATAATCTCACTCTAGACTCACTCGAGCCTCTGATAATATCAGTCTAATTTCACTCCCCTGCTGCTTGATAATTTCACTTTAATGTCACTTCAGTCTCACTCCAGCTGCTTGATAATCTCACTCTAGTCTCACTCCAGCCACTGGATGATATCACTTTAGTCTCACTCCAGCCACCTGATAGCACTCTAATCTCACTCTTAATAATCTCACCCTAATAGCTCTCGAGCCACTTGATAATCTCACTCTAGTCTCACTCCAGCCACCTGATAATATCAGTCTAATCTCACTCCAGGTACCAACAAAATCTCACTTATTCTCACTCAAGCCACCTGATAATATCAGTCTAATCTCACTCCAGGTACCAACAAAATCTCACTTTAATTTCACTCCAGCCACCCGATAATTTCAGTCTAATCTCACTCCAGCCACCTGGCTCTGTGCACATCTGTAGGGCTTGATTTAAAAATATATAGGGGAAAGTGTTAACACTGCTACAGTCTAAGCCGGATCAACAAGTACATATAAAAGAATGCATAAAATATCAATAAAAGAAGTCTAAAAGTGTGATAGAGGGGCAGATAAAGGAAGGTGTAGGAGAATAATGTGGTTTATTAGCAGCTTTTTAAAGTTGGTTAAAAAACAAATTTAACAGGTGACGATTACGAGCGCTGGCGAAGAGAACAAAAACTGGGTTTTGAAAAGTGGCGGGATTAGTCCCTGGAGAGCTGTGCCTATATATCCCAGCATTCCCAGGATGAGAGAGAGAGAGACAGCGGCCTCTACTGCCCTGCCTCTCCTCCACCTCCACGAGTCCAGGGCCCAGAATCTAGGCCAAATTCTCTCTCTTCATTCTCTCTAATTATTCTCATTACCTCAGCTCAAATCAGTGTCAGACAGGCCGCTGTGATCTGTCCACACACTCGTTAGGGTCACCGCTTGTTAGCGGAGGCCTGTCTCATTATAAAATATGTGTGTGAGCGCCTGTCGGTGCCTGTGTGTGTGTGTGTGTGTGTGTTTAAGGGCCAACCCCAAGTAAAAAAGAGGTTCAAATTAGGGCTAAAAAAAAGAAAAAACACAAGCATTGCAAAAACAAATATGTACATCTGAGTATTTCAAGTGACATTCAGGGCTGAGGTCTCAACGTCCATGACAAAAGTGTACAACTACCCAACTACAACTATCCTTCATTAGGTTTACTCTGAGTTTTATTGTGGCTCTAATCCGACTCAGAGACGGGATACTGCAGGAGGCTTGATGAGTTGAATCAGTTGCGAGACTGTAAATAGTTAATTAGACAATTATTGTAAAGCACTGCTATTAGCGAATAGTGCAAATGCTTGCAGACTACTATACCGCAAATCAATAAAATGTGGAAAATCTTTCGAGATTAAACTAGAGTGCATTCCATTCCACATGGTCCCTAAGTAGTGCCCTTACATTCTCCTGACACTCAGCAGGCAGTGTGGGCCTAAGAGAGCAGGGGTGTGACAATGCATCAACATACTGTGATATCGTGATGCAAAAAATGTGACAATGTGCATTTTAGACAATGCATTGTGGAGAAACGGCGTCACATTAGTTCTGATATTTGATGTACCTGTAGTGTTTATAGTGTCCAGCCACTGGTAGGATGATTATAAAGCGCCTTAGATGTCAGTAAATGTCTTGTATTGGAGCAGTTGTGGGCAGATGGACTGCCCCAACACAACACAACTGGTAGCCTGGTGTTTAGGGAGTTGCTCCTGCGATCGGAAGGCTATAGGTTCAAATCCCAGGGCTGCCAGTGGCACCACTGAGGTACCTTTGAGCATGGCACCGTCCCCACACACTGCTCGTGGGGGGTGCTGTGTCACTGGCTGCCTTCTGCTTCACTTGTTAAATGCAGAAAATAATTTTTTTGCTGTGCTGCGACAAAACTGTCCATTCATCGTCTAATGGATATTCGCAGTTTGTGTCTTGGCCGATACCAGTACCAACTGATCCAATACTTAAAAACTGCTCAGCTTTAAAATGGGCTGTTGAGAGCTGAAGCACTTCATTCAGGCTGAGCAGCAACAAGTGGGCCATCAAGCTCAAACTGCCCAAACTAGGGAGACCACCATCCACCCCCCAACCAACATTCAAATATGCTCAAAGTGCTCCCTACTTCCATGCATGAAGCCAGTAGTGTATCACGTCTAAGCATACCGTGCCCATATATTCCAGCATTAATGAGCAGTGTGTGTGTGTGTTGTACTTGTGTGTCACGGAGTAACCTGTTCCATTGTCCTCATGATGACAAGACACCACTACACAAAACATGTATTTGAACTAAACATCTGTAGTGTTTGCGTGTATGCGTCTGTATGTCTGTCCAGATGCCTGCCGTGTTGTGTGAGACCTCTCAGCACCTGCCCTCAGTAGCACACACTGTAACACGAACACAGCTGCACATGTTTCTGATTCATCTTGTTATTGCTGCAAATCCACACACGGACACACGCACACGCACACACACACACGTACACACATAGACACACACACACACACACACACACATTTCAGGGTAACAGTTTCCTGAGAACAGGCCCTGAATTTTCTGTCCAAAAGTTTGCGGTCACCTGCTCATCCAGCATTTCTTCAGAAATCGTGGCTTTTAATGAGGAGGTTATTTCTCCTCTCCTTTGTTTGTCTCCTCCCGGGAAGGCGTTGCTGTGACAACTTATTTGCATCCAAGCATTAATGAGGTCAAGTACTAATCCTACTCATCCAAAACTGGTACTTTTGGTTAAGCCCTCAGGTGGTGGATTGAATACCTGATGTGTCATATACAGCCACCAACATCACCAACATAAATAACAGAGGAATCAACCAATCACATTTTGATCTACAGGGGATCCATTTCATGAGGGAAAATGTCACTTTAGGTCCTCTGGGAGTCACTGACTGCAGCCCAATCGGAGGGACGGTAAACAGCTGCAAGCCTTTACTGAGACATTCTGTCTATAAATGTTTGATATTTACGCCCCGAACTGAAGGCCTAGTTCTAATTCGTCACTGGAGCTCATGGCATGTCTGATAATAGTAACCCTCCACACACACACATGCTGGAACGTGGAGCCCTTGCACCCTTTTAAACCTCTACAGCAGCCTGTCTGGGTACAAAACAAGCGCGGCGGAGCGGCTGCTGGCGGCCGGCTCGGTTTGGCGAGCAGTGAAGGGCCGCTTTTCTTTCAGCAGGCCTGGCCTTAATGAAAGAGAGGGCTGTGTGCAGCACAAGCGGGGAAGCAGCGGGTTTGGCCCACCAGTTCTCCTCCTCCACCCTTCACGACAGGCACCGTGTGTGTGTGTGTGTGTGTGTGTGTGTGTGTGTGTGACGGCTGTCATGCTACTGTTCTGTGGTACAGCTGGCAGAACAAGTTCTAACTGCAGAAAAACAGTTTTCTAGATGCAACTTTAAGTCCTAAAGCAATAGTTTGCTATAGAATCAGAAGTCTTTTCTGATGAGACTTGCCTCTATGGTTTCTGACTCTGCGTGACATGCTGCTATCTATAAACAGGACATTAAATGCATTTGCACGCACATAATAATCTGATAACTGCGGAAAATCTGATTTCACCACAAATCTGTTCACAGCATTGACGAGAATTTCAGTGATCTGATCATGGGAACGTCTACATGAGTCAGATTTCTTTCTAAATACATGACGCGCACCTTGACTGTTGCTTGGAGCCAGTAAACTCAATAAATCACAGCACATGATGAAAAAAATCATTTTTTTCCTGCAGTTTTCTTATTACCATGGAGGCCGGTGTGTTTAGTGGTAAATATTTATTTGGGGGGGGTTTATGGCTTAACATTGGATGAAATAAATATGTTTGTCCTCGTCTGCGTAAATAAGTGTTTAGTATGTATTGTTTTTCGCCAGCAGCTCATCTGTATCTGGTTTTGTGACCGCACTTGTACAGATGAAGAAAACTATTTAAATCAGAGTAAAATTGACACCCTGTATTACTGAGCAAAACGAAGTGTTACCAAATTTCTTGAAACAATTTTTGGAAGTGTTTTATTGACTACTTGAATAATCCCATTGTCTCAGTCCTTAAATGTGCCTTAGTTTTCTATTTTACATATTTTACATTATCATTTGTCTTTGTCTAGTCTTACGTATTCTTGGCTTTGTGTAGTCTTACATATTCCTATGTCTTTGTCTAGTTTAATGTCTCCATGTGTCTTTGTCTAGTCTTACGTCCTCACATGTCTGTCTGGCCTTACATTTTAATTTGTTTTTCTCAAAGTATACGTCTTTGGTCTTTTGCTAGTCTTACGTCTTAGGCTAGTCTTCTGTGTTCAATTCAGATTCCCCATATGATCTAGCAGTTAGAATTCCTGGTTTTCACCCAGGTGGCCAGAGTTCTGCTCCTGGTAGTTTCTTGTGGAGTAGCATGGTGTTACTGCAATTGGAAGGTTGTGGGTTCAAATCCAGGACTTCCAGCATCACCACTGAGGTACGCTTTAGCTAGGTACCGTCCCCACACACTGCTCCCTTGGCACTGTGGTCTTGGCTGCCTGTTGCTTCACTTGGTGAATGGGATAAATGCACAGAAGAATTTCACACTGTTTGTCTTCGGCTAGTCTTATGTCTTCTTTAGGCTAGTCTCATGTATTCCTATATCTTAGCCTCAGGAGCTCCAGTGGCGCAATTGGTTAGCGCGCAGTGCTTATATGACAGTACATTGCAAAACAATGCTGAGGTTGTGAGTTTGAGCCTCACCTGGAGCACAGCTTTAATTCAGATTTCACATATGATCTAGCAGTTAGAATTCCTGGTTTTCACCCAGGTGGCCCGAGTTCAGCTCCCGGTACGGGAAGTGTTTTGTGGAGTAGCATGGTGATTAGGTTGTCCCTGCAACTGGAAGGTTGTGGGTTCAAATCCCAGGACAGCCAGTGTCACCACAGAAGTACTCTTCTGCGAGGTAGCGTCCCCACACACTGCTCCCCGGGCACTGTGGTCCTAGCTGCCTATTGCTTCACTTGGTGAATGGGATAAATGCACAGAAGAATTTCACACTGTTTGTCTTTGGCTAGTCTTAATTTGTCTTTGGCTAATCTTTGGTCTTTGGTTAGTCATTTGTCTTCATTTGTCTTTGGTTAGTCATTTGTCCTCATTTGTCTTTGTCTAGTCTTATGTCTTTGGCTAGTCATATACATTTGTCTTTCTCAAAATGTATGTCTTTGGTCTTTTGCTTGTCCTACGTCTTTGGCTAGTCCATGTATTCCTATGTTGTATCTTCAGGAGCTCCAGTGGCGCAATCGGTTAGCGCGCGGTACTTATATGACAGTACGTTGCAAAGTGATGCCGAGGTTGTGAGTTCGAGCCTCACCTGGAGCACAGCTTTAATTCAGATTTCACATATGATCTAGCAGTTAGAATTCCTGGTTTTCACCCAGGTGGCCTGAGTTCTGCTCCTGGTACAGGAAGTTTCTTGTGGGGTATCATGGTGACTGGGGAAGCTGCAATTGGAAGCTTGTGGCTTCAAATCCCAGGACTGCCAGTGTCACCACTGAGGTACACTTCAGCTCGGTACTGTCACCACACACTGCTACCCGGGCACTGTGGTCCTAGTTGCCTATTGCTTCACTTGGTGAATGGAATAAGTGCACGGAAGAATTTTACACTCTTTGTCTAGTCTTAATTTGTCTTTGGCCAGTCTTAGGTCTTCTTTCATTTTTGTCTAGTCTTATGTCTTTGGTTAGTCATTTGTCTTCATTTGTCTTTGTCTAGTCTTGTCTTCATATGTCTTTTTCATATTTTACATTATCATTTGTCTTTGGCTAGTCTTTTTTCTAGTCTTATGTCTTCACATGTCTGTCTGGTCTTTCATTTTCATTGTCTTTCTCAAAATGTATGTCTTTGGTCTTTTGCTTGTCCTACATCTTAGGCTAGTCCTCTGTGTCTTAGGGAGCTCCAGTGGCGCAATCGGTTAGCGCGCGGTACTTATATAGCAGTACATTGCAAAGCAATGCCGAGGTTGTGAGTTCAAGCCTCACCTGGAGCAGAGCTTTAATTCATATATGGTCTAGGAGTTAGGTTTTCACCTAGGCGGCCTGAGTTCTGCTCCCGGGCACTGTGATCCTGGCTGCCTATTGCTTGATGAATGGGGAAAAAGGCCTGGAAGAATTTCACAAAGATTGGCTTTGGCTAGTCTTTGGTCTTATGTCTTCTTTTGTCTTTGTCTTGTTTCTGACTTTGTCCAGTCTCATGTCTTTGGCTAGTCTCATGTCTTCTTTTGTCTTTGTCTAATCTTATGTATTCGTGTGTCTTAGTCTAGTCTTACGCTTCTTTTGTCATTACCTGGTCTTTTATCTTTGGCTAGTGTTATATCTTCATGTGTCTTTGTCTAGTCTCATGTCTTCATATGTCTTTGTCATAACTGACATTATCATTTGTCTTTATCTAGTCATGTATTTGGCTAGTCTTATTTATTCATATGTATTTGTGTAGTTCTACATATTTGTTTTTGTCTAGTTTAATGTCTCCCTGTGTCTGTGTCTAGTCTTATGGCTTCATATAGTCTATAGTCTACTCTTTCTCAAAGTATATGTCTTTTGTCTTTTGCTAGTCTTGCATCTTAGGTTAGTCTTATGTATTCCCATGTCTTATCTTAGAGAGCTCCAGTGGCGCAATCGGTTAGCGCGCGGTACTTATATGACAGTACATTGCCAAGCAATGCCGAGGTTGTGAGTTCGAGCCTCACCTGGAGCAGTGCTTTTAGTCAGATTTCCCATATGATCCAGCAGTTAGGATTCCTGGTTTTCACCCAGGTGGCCCGAGTTCTGCTCCTGGTAAGGTAAGTTTCTTCTGGGGAAGCCGAGTAGTTTGTGGGTTATCCATGCAATCGGAAAGTCGTGGGTTTGAATCCAAGGACCGCCAAGTTCACTACTGAGGTACCATCCCCACACGTTGCTCCCTGGGCTGCGGCGCTGGCTGCCCACTGCTTCACTTAGTGAATGGGATAAAGTTCACACTGTGTGCTGTTTTCACGCGTGACATCAAGGGCCACTTTACCTTAGTCTTATTTCGTCTTTGTCTAGTCTTGTGTCTTCTCTTGTCTTTGTCTAGTCTTATGTCTTCTTTGTCAAGTCTTATTTCATTCTCTTGTATTTTGTCTTTGTCTAGTCACCTTTTATGTCTCCTTATGATATTTTTGACTGTTGTTTCTTCCCCAAGCTGTGTTTTGCCTTCCACATTTCTTGTATTGTGTATTTCAGATAAATTGGTAGTAGCAGTGAAGGCAAAGTCTAAAATTTGCTTGTAGATGACAGTATGTCAGTAACTGCATAAGCAAGTCAACTTAACTCAGAATCCTTTGTGGGGTGTAATAATGTAATACTGCCGACATCGATACAGATTCTGATATAATACATCTTTTTTACTTTAATATTCGCATTATTTTTGTTGAAATTGTGCCATTTGTTAGTAAGGTCACATCTCAGAATAAATAAACTACTAAGCACTTATTAGAAGAGCAAAAAATATACATAACTACACTGAATTTAAAGGCATTCCAAAGGAATTTATTTACACTTCACAATAAGGTAGCAGCAACTGCTGTAAAATCAAAAACACAACAATCTTGGCTGAATCATTTAAATAGTTCAAGTATTATGTCCATTTTAGCAGCAACAACTGTGTAAAAAAGTGCAAAACTAATACATTTTAAATAACGTGAATTCCGAGACATGACATGGGCAGAGTGTAATCTAAAACTTCTGTATTTAAGGCGGACCGGCCGAGTTACGAGATGCTCAACTTCAGCCTCGTTGTGTTTTGGGAGATAGAGAGAGGGGAAGAGGGCAAAAACAGCAACAAATCACACAAAATAGCCCCTGAAAGAACCCCAAAGAGGTCTGAGGGAGAGCTAAGAGTCTTCTCTGATATTCCTTTCGCTTTTGGGTTGTCTGCTGTAAATTTGTTGCGTTTTTGGAAAATGTCACCGAGCGTCTGCTGCCGATGCACCTCGTATTACAGTGTCGAGTTTAAGGTCCAGCGCAAGCTGCGAACTGGAATATAGAGATCGGGGTTGTCCGACCAATAGCCGATATCAGATTTATGTCTATATCAGAACCCGATACCGAGATCATATCGGATCGGGCCCATTTCTAGCTATAACGCCTATATTATCGTCCATTATGTTTTAGATACATTAGTCTCATAATTCCAGTGCAGTAATGAAGCAAAGTTCAGTGTTTAAACCTATCTTGCCTGACTGATTCCACGTGGATTAAACAAGCGGTGTAAATTTAATTTTATGCCAAATTATCACAAAGTGTTTAACCACAGGAGTTTTGTGTAAGAGGGAGAAGAAATGTGTGATGATTGAAGGAGAGAACATTTAAAAGGTAATGCTACAGAGAGGTTGTCAGCAGACTGCTGAGGAGAGGAGAAATCATTTTAGCAATCTAATTAATCCTTTCAAACCCAACGTCTCACCGGGACACACCGAGAGACTTTGCTTTTGTCCTCCTTCACGCATTAAAATCTCTTGCCAGAGACAATAGGGCTGCATACACTGCAAAAAATCTACACCTCGACACATGCAATCATCTCAAATTCAGTTTTAAAACATTTCTTTTTTCAGAAATACTACAAAATGATTTAACTACTTTCAAAACGTTATTTTCTTGTTTTAAGTCATTTTAGCATGCCGTTGTCCAAAATGCTGAAGCATTAAGATGCAAGTAAGGGGCCTAGCCCCGACCCTGAGAAACAGGTGTGTCCCAATACTTTTGTACCACTCACTCTCCACTCTATAGAGACTAAGCCATGACAGCATGGTAAATACAAGAAAATATAGGATATGGGCCCTTTACAACAAATCTAGAGATGAGTTGAATAATCTACTGTCTTAATATTCTTACAGTAGTCTCAGAATGAGAAAAGTTAGATATTTACACTAGATTTAATACAAGTTCACTTACCTAGGTGTAATTTTACCTAGTGTTCATGTCCATGTTGGCTGCCGCACAACGTATGAGTGTATGGACTTGTTCAGAACTGAATTCAACGCTTATTGGTGTGTTTCATCAGAGTGACTTTACCTTCGTATTCATGTTTGAATTTGTGGTTTGTGACACAAGCAAACATTATTATAAGACTTAAAACAGACATGCTCTTATATTCACGGAGATCAGAATAAAGAATAAAGAGAGAGTCAGTTTCTCATGCTGACCTTAAACAGAACCTCACCCTGCCTGACTAATTCAGATGTAGAGGAGAGAGACGAGCAGGAAGGCTCAGACTGGGCTAAAACCAAACAGGCCTACAATCAGCAGCAGCACATCCAGCCAATTCAAATACATTCCACAATCAAGACGTAAAGAGACATACCGGCACACTCTCTCCTCACACACTTACTGTGTTTCAATGGAGAGAGAGACAGAGAGAGAGAGAGAGAGAGAGAGAGAAACACGAAGCAAGACAAGAAAGAAAGAAGAGAACAAATAAGAAAATAAAAAAGTTGGATAGCGTAAAAGAGAGGTGATAAAGGAAGAAACGCAGGAGAGAGAGAAAGAGAGAGAGAGAGAGAGAGAGAGAGAGAGAGAGAGAGAGAGAAACGAAGCAAGGCAAGAAAGAAAGGGGAGAGAAAGAAAAAGAAAAAAAAGAGAGAAAAGGAATGAGAGAGAAAAAAGACAGAGAGGTGATGAAGGAAGAAAAACGAGAGAAAAAAGAGAGAGAGAAAGAGAGGAGAAAGAGGAAGAGAGAGAGAGAGAGACAGAAAAAAGCAAGGAGAGAAAAAAAGGGGAGAGAAAGAATAAGAGAGACAGAGGAGAGAAAAAGAGGAGGAGAGAAAGAGGAAAGGAGATGAAGGCAGAAAAACGAGAGAGTAGAGAAAAGAGAGAGGAGATGAATGTAGAAAGCCAGGCAAAAGAGAGAGTACGAGCGAGAAAAACAAGGGAGAGAATGCGAGAGAGAGACAGGAGAGTGGAAGAAAGAGGGAGAGAGAGAGAGAAAGAGTCAGAGAGAGAAAGAGAGAGAGAGAAAGAGAGAGAGAGTGAGGTAGAAAGCTGTCGGAGTGTATTTGGAGGCTTGACGCTTAGCCAAGACAGTTTGAGAGAGATTTCCATAATAGGATGCACAGAGGAGAACACATGGAGAACGAGAGAGAGAGAGAGAGAGAGAGAGAGAGAGAGGCGCAGGGAAAGACCGAACAGACGGAGAGATTGGCAGAGTTTTTCTTTTATGCTGATCAATAACATGTGTGGATGACGATCAGCGCTTTGGCAGCATTATCAATGGAGCAGGTCCTGCCAATAACTCTCTTTGAATCGAAGATGATTGAAGACAAACGGAGAGAGTGAGTGCGAGACTGAGCGAGGGGGAGAAATGCGGAAAGAGGACGCGGGG
>JBBIGA010000016.1:2501137-2511352 GCA_037576975.1 Alestes dentex
AAGGTGCTGGATGGGGTTGAGGTCAGGGCTCTGTGCGGCCAGTCAAGTTCTTCCACACTGAACTCATCCAGCCATGTTTTTATGCAGCTCGCTGGAATAGAAAAGGTTCTTCCCCAAACTGGGTCCTCAAAGTTGGAAGCATGGCGCTGTCCAAAATGCCTTGGTCTGCTGAAGCATTAAGATTGACCTTCACTGGGAGTAAGAGGTCTAGCCCAAACCCTGAAAAACTGGTGTGTCACAATATTTTTGTTCATATAGTGTCATATACAGATTATAATCGAACATCATTACTAGTAATTAAATATCTTTAGACCCCTTAAGGTATGCACAGTAAAATAATACTTTAGTTTTAAAGTGACTGTCGAAGGAACAGCGTTCAGAGATGTGCAAAGTGTTCAGGGGAGACATTAAAAAACACAAATTGCTCTGAGTGACTGAAAGCTACAGAAGATTTCCTCTCAGGCGGGAGAACAAGGACCTTCTGTTCAGCTCCAGCTCAAAGAAATCCCGAACAGAAACGTCAAAGTCAGCACAAGAGCTCACCCAGAGCTAGTCTGGGGTGTTTATGGTCCGATACCGTGAAGCTCTCAACACAGCCTCCCCATTAAATATATTTTTTCAAACGAAACCGCTCACAGATCCACCTTTCTCTCTGGAGAGGCACAGACTTGTTTTATTTCAAACCCACGGGCCTTGAAAAAACGAGCCCTTTTGATACCCGAGAAGTGGAGAAGGTGGAGGACGATGGAGAAAAAAGAGAGAAAGAGTGAAAATATGTGAAAGGAAAGAGAGAGAATGTGGCTGGAGGGGCTGCGGAGCGGTGGGGGATGCAGGGCGGGCCTGTGCCGGCTGGAGCGGCCCGTCTCGCGGCGGCAGCGCGCTCTGCTCTCGCGGGGCCCCGGAGGAACCAAACCCAGCGGGGCGAGCTGGGGGACCAGGCGGCCGAGGGCAGCCTCGCGGCGCGGACAGAGGGGGGCTTTGTCCCGCGCGTGTTAAAATAAAATCAAAATTTAAAAAAAGACCCCCAGACCTTCCTCATCTGGCGAGCAGTTTCCTTTTAAAATGTCACGTCCCAAGCTGCACATTACATCAAATTGTACTTAATGGCATCCAGACAAACTTTTATGTCGTTCCAACATTCTCTCTCTCTCTCCCTCTCTCTCTCACTCTCTCTTTCTCCCTCCCTCTGTCTGTCTCTCTTTCTCTCTCTCTCTCTCTCTCGTATCGCTGTGCAAGCAATCTCTCCCTCCACATCTGGAGTCCATTCCAGGTGGACTAGTGAGGGAGGGAGTACAGAGCAGAGAGAGAAAGAGGGAGAGAGACAGGAGAGACTGACAGAGATGGATAGAGACAGAGGGAGATACAGTGGACAGATTCAAGATTAGCAGGGCACTTACTTTGGTCAGGAAATAAAAATGTGAATAAGTAAATAAATAAATAAACTGATAGATCGATCAATCGATCGACAGACGGACAGACAGACGGACAAATGGACAGACAGACAGACAGATAGATAGACAGATAGATAGATAGATAGATCGACAGATAGAAAGAGACACGAGAGACAGAGAGAGATGGATAGAGACAGCAGGAGATCCAGTGGACAGGTATGGAGGGTAGGGGGTTCTTTGTTCAGGAAAAACAAAACAAAAGAAGTAAATAAGTAAGTAAGTAAATAAATAAATGGACAGATTGATAGATACATAGATCCTGGCCCTGGCCACCAAGGTTCTGTCAGAATGGTCACGAATGCTTCTACTGAATGAAGGTTTTGTTCTAGGTGCTCTGACAGTTTGCCAGATTCGTGGCCCGTAGCTGGGTCAGTCTGTAAAGTGGACAGTTTGCGTGCCTGATTGTCAGGCCTGCTACCTGATGCCTGTTTGGTAACAGAGTTTAGGTTTGCTGCTTAAGTTCACCGGTCACCGGTGTTGAAAGCAGTTAAACTACTAGATTGGGGGTCACCAATGTGGTTATGAACAAATGTTATTAATTGTGGAAATGTAATAGATGAATAGTTAATTGTTGAAAATGAAGTAAAAATGTAAATTAAAGTACCAAGGCCAAGGTATCCATTTTTGTTGTGCTTCCCACTGAACTGCCACTAATGCAAAATTGTCAGACAGCTCAACACACTTGGAGGAGAACACTAACCGCCAGTTCTGTTACGACAGCCAGACGCCCAGGCCAGCTAACGCCGCGCTGAGTGATGGGGGAGAGGGAAGGCCACCCTAGCCACCCTGAGAGAGCAATGCCTTTAGTGCTCTCAGACTCTCAGCCTTATACATCTTGAGGAGAACAATAAAACATGGTTAAAATTATGACAGGCTGCTTATTTTTCATTCCACACCACCATCTTCACCAAACACCCCACATTGTGAGTCAGCCTTATTTATGACTGTGTGAATGTTGTGAGGACACTGTTACAGTAACAGGATTAACTTTGGGTTTGGGGACGCAAAGAATTTGACCAGATTTGACCAAATTCTCAAACACTAGTGTTTTCATGGCACACGAGGAAGACTGATTGCATTTACAAGCTTCCAAAAAAGGTCTTAATTACACTGACATTGATCAATAAGAAAAATCATCAGGGTAAATGACATCTGAATGCATTAATAAAGAAATGTTTTCAGCGTTCGTGCCCTGAGTTGTGAAAGATTTCCCCCTAATCATTTGAGAAAAGGTGATTTTAAGGTTGGTTTGAGGGTTTTAAGGTGCTTAGGGTTGCCTCTCAGTTGGATAATAACTGACATGGGAGCTGTTTGTGTAACCTCGGTCTTAAAACTCTTACTCAGGGCTGATAAATCCTTGTGGTTATGGAGTGACGGCCTGTGTGGACTGACATCATCTCCCATTAGCAGCCTCTGAGTGCTGAGGTCACTGTCTCCGGCACTGAGAGAGAAGAATATTAGTTGGAGGGAGAAAAAAAGGCATGAAATTTGTGAAAGGCATGAAAAAACAAACAGACAGCCAACAAATACATAAAGAGCTCTTTGTGAGTGTGTTTGAAAGCAGCGCTGGCGACTGATAAAAGCCTATCTGCTTCATCTGAACTCTGAGATGCAGTTGGAGATGGAGAGGCCTTTCCTCCCAAGCCTAAAAGAACATCTCCACCTGGTGGTCTGGTGTTTTCTTGCATTACATCTTTTACACTGTATGGAGAATAGTATTGGGACACACCTCTTGATTATTACCTTCCGGTGGCCCCTTACTTCCAGTGAGGGCAATTTTAACGCTTCAGCAGACCAAGCCTTTTTATACAACACCATGCTTCCAACTCTGTGGACACAGTCTGGGGAAGAACCTTTTCTATTCCAGCATGACTGTGTCCCAGTGCGCAAAGTGAGCTCCATAAAGACATGGCTGGATGAGTTCAGTGTGGAAGAACTTGACTGGTCCACACAGAGTCCTGACCTCAACCCCATCCAGCACCTTTGGGATGAACTGGAACGGAGATTGTGAGCCTGACCTTCTCATCCAACATCAGTGTCTGACCTCATAAATGCTCTACATGGACACAAATTCCCACAGAAACTCCAAAATCTTGTGGAAAGCCTTTCAAGAAGAGTGGAAGCTATTAAAGTGTGGGACCAAATCCATATTAAAGTATATGTATTTAAATGCAGTGTCACTGAAGTCTCTGTTGGTGTAACTTTTCTCTCTTTCCTTTCAAAAGTCCTGGAACGTGCTGTTCATAACCAACTCAATGTCTTTCTTTCTCAGAACAGGCTTCAGGACCCTCACCAGTCCAGGTTCAGGGCTGCACACTCTACTGCACACTGGTGTTCCACAGGGTCCAGTCCTCTGACCGCTTCTCTTTTCTCTATGTACCGGTTGTTTCGGGGAAGTAATAGCCTCACATGGTTTTTCCTACCATTTTTATGTAGATGACACTCAACTTATTCTCTCTTTCCTCTCCAGTGATGAGGTCTCAACCTGCATCCCAGACTGTCTGGCCGAAATCTCATCTTGGATGATGGCCCACCACCTCAGTTTGAATCCCAGCAAGACTAAGCTTCTCTTTATCAAAGGGAGTCCATCACCAAGCCATGACCTCGCTGTTTCTTTTGGGAACTCTGTTATCGCCCCTTCAAAGCAGGTAAGAAATCTTGGTGTCATGCTAGATGAAGAATTATCATCCTTGTTGCACATTTACCACCTCTCCAGGACATGCAGAGACCGTCTCTACAACATCAGACCCTTTCTGACCATGGAAGCTACGCAGTTACTCGTCCAGTTTGTCGTCATCTCTAAACTGGACAACTGCAACTCTCTACTGGCTGGACTTCCACTGAAGGTAACGAGGCACTTCAGCTGATTCAGAATGCAGCTGCGAGTTCAGTTGATTCAGAATGCAGTCTTCAAACTTTCGAAATTCTCACACACTACGCCTCTGCTACGGAACCTTCACTGGCTCCCCGTGGCCCCTCGCATTAAGTTCAAAACCTTAACACTTGTCTTCAAGGCCCAGAATGGACACCTCCTTACTTATCTGCCCTGATCAAACAGCGTCACTTCTCGTCCTCTCAGAGCTTCAAGCACTGCTCATCTTGAACCTCCGTTGCTCAAAAGAAGAGGAAGACCTGCATCAAGACTCTTTTCACTCTTGGCCCACCAGTGGTGGAAGGAACTCCTGCTTCCGATCAGATCTGTGGAGTCTCTCTCTGTCTTCAAGCGTCATCTGAAGACCCACATCTTCAAGGAGCACCTTGGTGACTAACCAGTCCTCTTGTTATTGCTTACAAATTTCTTTTACCCTATATTAATTAAAAAAAAACATTTGGGCACTCACCCCCTTAACTCATTGTTTTCCTTACTCATGCTTTAACCTCTGACTTTTCTTTGACAGGATTTGTGAAGGCGTGTAACTTGGTTGAACAGCGGATGTTGATTTCAGTCTAGCTTTTCCAGTTTGAAGAACAGTTGTGGACTATTTGAGCTCTAATGTACGTCGCTCTGGATAAGAGTGTCTGCTAAATGCCGTAAATGTAAATGTCCCAATACTTCTGTCTATATAGTTTGAAGCTTTATGGTCAGTTGTGCACTGGAGGAGAACGGTCAGTGGTAAAGGGGGGGTCGTGCCAATCATAAACATTCAAATACATAAAATGGCCTCACCAGGACTACAGTCCACTGAGTGACAGATATTCCTGTTACATTTTGCACACTGTACAGATTTCACTTCTGTTTTTTTTCATTATCTTAGTTTAGCCTTTCTCTTTAATTTAAATTATTTGATTCTTGCACAAGACCACATCTATGGATTTGAGAGGGGAAAATAGTCAGAAAACTCTTGCTATGGTCACTGTTTAGCGTAAAAGTAACGGAAATAAGCTGTTTGAGGTTGTGCTTCAGGGAACTCTTTCATGGATAAGGGGCGAGGACCCAGTGGGAGTACCCTCCAATCCCTCAACCCACAACCAAAACACAAACACACATACACACACCATGATGGCAGGTTAACAAAGGGGATGCATTGTGGTCATTTTGCTCACAAGAGGCTCGCATCCCCCTCATTCCTCAGAAAGTAATGGAAGCTTCCAATTAACACAGTGGCTACAACCTGTCAAACTGTTAAATAATATCAGATTCGCCAATAAAGTTTTCGACACTGCATGGCGTTCTGTTATCTTTAAAAGTGCACGTCATTCAGGCTTCAAGGCAGCCGCTGCTACTGTTTCCAGCTTTGTTTAGTAAACTGCAGTGCCAGAGACCACAGTCTCAGATATACTTGCTTAACAGTTTGAGGCGAGTGTGTGATGATTGATTCAGGCATGCAGTTTGCACAAAGCTAATGGGTGCTGCATCAGCTTCAATTGCTTGTTAGCTACATTAGCTCCGAAGCTCACGTGCAAAACAAAAGCAGCAAACATGACTGACTGCGTGTGAGGAATGGTGTCTGTTTCTGGTCTCTCCTTCACTTCGAGTGTGGAAGTGTTGGGGAAAGAGCAGGCAGTCCCATTGGAGAGTGTTACTCAACATGAGGGAGTAGCAAACGTCTGATTACACACCCATTTCCCCACTCAGTGGAGTGGAGTTCCTGTCTTTAGCTGGAGTCAGGACCGCTGCAGCTTGACTGGGCCTTCGGGGGAAAAGATTGATTGCAGTGATGTCTGCGCGCACATATGGACTTCGACACACGGCCAAAAGGGCAAAGAAAGCAACCTTTAACCAACCAGGCCTGACTGCCCTGAGTGGAAAGCCAAAAACAGAGAGGAAAGCAGAGCCGCGTAATTCTTCTCTGACTGAACAAGGGAAACCGTTACAATGTCAAGAAATTAGCGAAGAAGGACAACTCCCTCAATATGACTTTCTAAAGGTCGCTTCCTGGTCTCAAGTAGTACAATATAGTGAAGATTTAAGAAAAATGTACAAAAAAAAAATACACTATCAGCAAATGCTTTCAATAACTTTTGCTGCAGATACATGATTCTAATGATGGCGGCACGTGACAGCAGAACCAATTCATTGGGATCTTATAAATAAATAAATGTTTATGACCAGTTGTTCCAACTTGTACCTCACCATGTCTGAGAACAGTTTCTGCAGGGCTGAAGTCTGTAAAACAGACTTTCAATTTCCATTGACTTTGCTTCCCTCTAGTGGTCACATGAGGAGCAGAACTTAATTTACTGGCCATGGCCACTGCAGTTTTGAAGCTGTAGCATCTACAGGTAGAGACAACTTAAGTTTTTAAAACACCAGTTGCAGTGCAATTTAGGACCATTACTGCAAAAGGATTAACACTGTCAGCTCAGTGAAGACGGATATTTGCCGATTGCTTTGGATGCAAAGTGTCTGCAACCAAATGCAAATTTTGCAGTTAAAATTCCAAGGTGTGGACTCAGGCATCAGTTCATGTCTCTGGTCGGAATACAAAAAAAAAAAAAGGACCATATCGTTTAAAATAAATTTCTATTTTTTCCTGTAATCTTTGTAATGTTGTGAGACTTCTGCATGCCTCTAAAACATCTTTTGACTCTTTGACTACATCCATCATCAAGCACCACTGGGCAAATACAATAAAAACAATCCTGACCAATAATTTTTCCAAAGAGGCCCCAGCTGTCATCAGGTCAAATGTGCAAACAACATTCCTAAAACAGTTTCACCTGGAAATGCGAAACGGTGCGGATTGAATGTGTGCTATGATTTCTGTGTAGACAAAAAGACAAACTCAAAACTTAAGAAAAGTACGCAAACCAAAGAAAGCACCCAACTAACAAATCAGCAGCAAATTTTATATTTGAAAGAGGAAAAGGTGAAAAAAAAGCATGGCTAACATTACACATGGCAATACGACACTGAGCATTCATCAGTCTGCCACTGGCTTCTGCTTCCGTGAAAACATGGCACCTCTGTGAAGGCCTATATTACATACAAACGGTGGCTAGATTGAATTCTTGCTTGAGAGCCAGATATTTGGCATCCACTTCACACAGAAATACAAAAAACGCACAACCCTGTCCATTCCAGCTTGAAAGAGCACTCTACCATCCAAGGTACTTTAAAGTGGGAAAAAAAAAAACACACATACTTTATTTACACAAAAACATTATTACTCATTATTGCTTTAATATATAATTTCCCTTGTTTAATAAAAAAGTAAATGAAAAGATAACAAAACACCATTTCGATCAGGGCTGCCCAAAAACCTTTTTTGCCCTCCGGGGCAGAATGTGATTTGGCTGGTTTAGAAATTACAGACAGGAAGATCCATGTTTCAGGATGAGCCCCTCTGCCTCCTGACTCTTCAGGGGCCCAGGTGACGGTTGACTGCTGAAGACGGATTTGGCCTTGGGTCACTGTTTGGGCAGCCCTGATGTTATACAAGAGTGCGTGTTTTTGCATTCAGAAAGTGAGTAATAGCAAAAATACTTTCAATATCAATGCATTTTATTACAGAATCAACCTGGATCTAGACTATCACCCCAGGAATTAAACTCAAACCCCCCCTGTTGCACAAAGGAGACCAGTCCCATGTGCACTGATGCTCGAGATATAATAGTGTGTAATATCTGTGTGTTAAGCAGCTCCAGGGCTGGTCTTAAGGCAGACTGTACAATTCAGTCAAAACTGACTAAAAAAAAAACCCAAAAAAACAACAACAACAAAAAAAAAACAAAACAAAAAAAATACACAAATGTGATACAAATCTATTGTGAAGAACTATGTAAACAAAGCCTAATACAATGCAAAAAACTGGCAGGCAAGGCGGCGATTAAAGTGTACAATAGTTGATGCTATGAGAATATTATAATTTTTTTTCGCACTTGGCCTATAATAACTCCACACCTCCCAGCCCCCCCTCGTCCAGTCCCAGAGTCCAGAGTTGGCAGGATGGTACAAAACAACCTTGTGTGACTTAAAGGACCCGGCAAACTGAGAACCAACACAGGAAATCTGAGGGTTCTGTATGTTTTCTCTCTGTTCCTCCAAGTCCATGCTTTCCTGCCTTTTGCTGAGAAGACAGAGAGGGAGGGAGAGAGAGAGGGAGAGAGGGAGGGAGAGAGAGAGGGAGAGAGGGAGGGAGAGAGAGAGGGAGAGAGAGAGGGAGAGAGAGAGGGAGAGAAAGGGAGAGAGAAATGTAGGGAGAGAGGGAGAGGGAGGTAGGGGAGAGAGAGAGAGAGGGAGAGAAAGAGAGAGAGAAAGAGATGTGGAGAGAGGGCGAGGTAGGGAGAGAGAGAGAGAGAGGCATAGAGAGAGATGTGGAGAGAGAGAGGGAGCGGTAGGGAGAGAGAGGGAGAGAGGGAGAGAAAGAGAGAGGGAGAGAGAGGGAGAGAGGGAGAGAAAGAGAGAGGGAGAGAGAGAAGTAGAGAGAGAGGGAGAGAGAGAGAGAGGAACGCTGTAATCTGCATTAATGCATTAGCTACTGTACAGTTGCTACCACATAAAGGCACCACGTTTTACTTTGACCTCCACATGCTGAGGGATTCGTTACCATCGCTGTAATCTCCGCCCGGCCTCGGCCAGATGTTCCATTACAGACAACAGCCTTTTAGAGGTCACCCCCCTTTCTTTGAGTCTGTATGTACAGAAACATTGTTCTCCAGTGCACAGTGGACCATCCACCTCTACAGTCCATATAAACCGTTCTCCATTCAGTTCCGCTACAGTGTTGGTCACGCAACGCTACGTTCTTTATCAGGACACGCTCCCAGGTTTGTTTGCTGCATGAGGGGGATTAGTATCAAAGTTAATTACACATCTGCCCCAATTCCAGCCCAATACCTCTCATGACAGCACGTCACTTATTGTTAAGAATGCATGACGCGTGACGCATGACTTTATTTTGGATAATCTAGGTTTTTTTGGGATCATTGAACATAGTATGAGTCAAAGTTGGAGTTGGCATCCAAAAATACATGGCAATGAGAGTAAAACACTGTTCAGATGGGATTAGTTTTACATTGGGGGGGGGGAATGTAATTATTACCAGTGTCAGTCATATCAGTCACGGAATGGCGCCCCTCTGTCTCTGTAAATATACTACAGAGAAAATCCCTGAAGAAATCGTGAGATGTGCCATGCCCCGGATGAGCTGGCGCTCCTAATGAAGTCACCGGTCTGTGCCGCATGAAGCTTTGTGGATGTGTGGTGAACTGTTAATGAGCAGAACTCCATTCACTTAAATGCGGCCAAAGCTTTAATGGAAGTGTACTGGGGAAAAAGAGATGCATGAAAACAAAGGACAAGATGAATGCAGGGCTTGGATGAGGAGATGGATATGTTGGGGGCGGGGTGAGGTTTCATGTGAAGTTTTAGTTAGCTTGGTCACTGTATGGAGACTGAAAGTTTCGGCTCCCGAAACTGCATTCCTTTGAACTGTCTCAAAAATGTATTGAAGTGAATGGCGGAACAAGGGATGAGTGATAAGCAAGGAAAAGACTGGTCATAACTGGCGATGTTTGGGCGTCAGGGGTGTTGGTCTGAGGTATTTTATGAAGTTTGGTGGGTTTTGGACGAAGCGTGTCTGAACAGGACGATCTGAAATTTGAGCCCCATTCATTCTTTATGGCAATTTTGCCGTCTTTGTTGCGTCGCCATGGTAACTCAAAACGGCAACACAAGTAATACCTCATCTCGTGCTGCGGAGCCGAACGCTTTAATATATACGTTGCCTCGATGCACACTATAGTTGTATGTTAATGTGTTCTTGAGGAACAGTTCTCCAGGCTTCCTGAAGGACTTTCAGAGTCTCATTTCCAGTCCAGT
>JBBIGA010000016.1:2513572-2527130 GCA_037576975.1 Alestes dentex
ACTGTAAGACTGTCCCTGTAACTAATGACTGTAAGACTGTCCCTGTAACTACTGACTGTAAGACTGTCCCTGTAACTCATGACTGTAAGACTGTCCCTGTAATTAATGATTGTAAAATAGTGCATAGTGTGAACATGCACAGGGCCTGAACTGCGACAGGAAGAATATTAACAGTCCCTGCTTTGAAAGCAAATTTAAGGGCTGTTCAGGAACTGCTGAGAAAGTGTGATGTTAATCTCAGTAGGGGCTCAGAGATTAGGAACAGGGAGCACAGGCAAAATGCCCTGCTAGTGGTAGTTAGTGTTACGCTGGTGTATTACAGTTCAAAGGCATCATTATAAATGCAAAAAAAACCCCGAACTGCCAACAGTGGCAATTTCAGATTGTGGCTTTAGATTGTGCACACACATGAACACACAAAGGAAAGCAAACCAAGGCATGCAACAAGAACAAGACCAGAAGCTCTCCATGTAACTCTCTTTCCCTGACCCATTAAGCTTGCTAGGAAGTCGTGCATTAAAAACATTGTGTAAATGAATGAATCAATTAGACACTTTCTCAAACACTTCACTGGTTATTTATAACCAATAAATCTTGTACTGACAAGAATGTCTGAAAGTAACCGTCACCTCTGCGACCCGTGCCAGGAAGCGGAGCCTCCCGTGGCCATGTAAGACGGCCACTTACGCAGAGGCCCCGATCGCATCTGCCAGGGGAATCGAGACGTTACTGAGTTTAATAAGCCGTGTCACTGAGTGTGTGTTTATCCAACATCCAGAGAACTTAGAAAATGACTGGAATGCCATCAGCCATCAAAGGTCCCGGACTGTTTTTTCCTGTTCGCTCAGCTGTCTTCGAGAGACTTCTGTGGGAGTGAGACCGATGTAGCATAGCTTACATATCTCAAAACGAACTTTCCCACAACATAATTCACTCTATTTTGGCGTACAGGACTCACACACTCTTGCTCTTTCTTCATCTATTAGTAAGTAAAACCTTACATGTCCAAAATTTCAATGGGGAAGGAAGGAAAAAAAAAAAAACAAAACAAACAAAACATCTTAGTGTTAACGAATGCTAATGCAATGCCAAATAATTTTGTATCATTTCTATTTCTCCATTCATCATTAAAGGGGACATATTATGCAAAACTCACTTTAGTTATAACAGGTCAATGGGCTATAACAAACATGTTCATGAAGTTCTTTGCCCAAACCCACTCTCACATAAAGAGATCTCACCAGCACCACCCATCCCATGCTTACACTGTGCGTTTAACAACATTTTAACAAGCATTACTTGTTAAAAAAAAAAAAAAAAAAAAAATTCAGAAATTTTCAAGTCATTTGCAATTTGGAACTCCAACCAAGCGCGGGGCTAGCAGTAACGTTAACAGGCCCACTGATTAAGCCGTCTAAAACGAAACGAAACAAAAACAAGCTAGTTCATATGATAGAAAGACAAAAGTCATTATTTGAAAGTACTTACATCTCCCTCATCTGCTAGCGTTGCCGTCCAAATGGCTCATAGAAGCATATGATTCCTGACACCAAAATCTTTCAGTTGATTCACAGAAAACAGATGTGTGTTTTTTTTTCACGCTTATAGAGTGTTTATAGGAGCAGTAGAGACACATATGGAAATATAAAAGGATGCAAAAAGTGAGTTTTGCATAATATGTCCACACACAGTATACAGTACTGTAAAAAGAGCAGCATACTAATGAGCCCAAGTATAAAATAAAGGTCAGACATATTGTTTCTCCGCAGCCCTTAATAGCTCTATACCTCACAATGATCTTTTGAACGAACTGCTTCCAGCTTGTGTTGCAAGTGAATGCCAGCCTAACGTGGTGACCTTTCCAAAGTTTATAGAGACTCACCGCCTGCTACGAAAAGATCAAAATTACTAGCCCCTTTCTTGTGGAGGAGAGTGCGTAATTAACGCATGGGGTTTGTAATCTTATTTCCTCCGTGTTCTCAATCTTCAAGGCCTGGCCTTCATGAGGAGGCATCTCAGTGAGCCCAGGCTACGGAAAACCGACGGTTTCCCATGAAGTCATAGGGAGACAAAGATTGGAGTAGACGTATTCACACACATTCTCATGTGAGACCATTATTCAGTGTTTGCCCAAGAATGGCTGTGTTACAGTCTACCATCTGCACTCACATGCAAAAAACAAGATTCACCGGAGAATAATATACGAAAAAGCATAAGATGGCTGCACTGGTTGGTTCATAAAAGACGCCTGGCCCTAAACTAGGATCTCCTAATCCTCACTTCAGTGCTTTGTCTCATCCAGCACACGATTCAATTCAGTAACTAACTGACTTCATGGGCTGAGTCAGATTTTTAAAAAAACTGCAAAAGCTTGTACGAGATAGGGTCAGCAGCCCCTGCTCCAAACCTTCAGGGCTGCAGCCTGTGTTGGAACACGTCCCACATTTCTGTCTGGGGGTGAAATGTGTATATGAGTGATGCCTGAGTCTACACTCGTCTGAAAATGTTGCTCAGTTGTGGTGGTCCTACCTGAGAAAGCGGTCTGGAGAGTCTGTGACTGGAGTTCTTCTCCTCTGGGGACCACGAACGGAGCTGCAGGCTAGAAGTGAAAAGAACTGCAGTTAAACAACTTCACACTGCCAAGCACAGACAAGCTGCTGTTCAGATGTCAAGTATAATTCCTGCTGTTTTCTCAGATGAAAACTGGAGCAGACATGAAATGGATATTGCCTTAACCAATGCTAGATATGTCTGAATGTTTTACGCTGATTTAGGCAAGCAGCAACGGAACAAAGAGATGGGAGCATAACATCGAGAACATATAATCATAGGGGAAAAAAAAAAAATATTTTTACTGACATTCCTTCATAATGTTGTTTTTTGGTTTAATGGTTTTAAAGCTACCATGTGACAGACTGGCGACCCGTCCAGAGCCTTTCACCCTGTGACCACTGGTATAGACCCCCACCTCTCTTCTAAGATGCTTGATAAGCATAAGTGATTCAGAAAATGGATGGAAGGTCTTACAGCTGTGACAGAGTGTTCAAAATATAATTAAATCACAGCTAAGGTTGAAGTCTTGCTCTTCCCCAGAAAAATCATTTCATTATACAGCTGCCAAGGAAATCTCCATGTGATCTCATATCATCATGACACGTGGTCATACTGCCCATTCTGACGAGTCGAACCTTTTCTGAATCATCACCTCATGAAGATGAATGTGTGAGTATGGAAGTAGTATGTAGGTCATATTTCTGGGAATACTTTGAACATGCATTAGGATGTTTTGCACTTTATTTTGTAGTATTTACAGCAAAAAAACTTCTGAAGAAAAAAAAAGAAAGTTCATTCAAGCAGCAGTAATCACCAACTACTTGTGAGACCAGTTAAAAGTAAGAGTTAAAAAGAGTTATCCATCATCTCTTAATCAAATTCATTTTTAGACTTACAGAAGTCTTCTGCTTATAAATGTTGATTAACACACAAAAGTCAGAGAAGACATGGAGAAAAATCTCCCTAAAAAACATTTTATTTGTATATAAACCACACATATACCATAAAAAACATCTGTTTAAACAAACAGCTCTAAACATTCCAACTGAGACATGGAATTCATAAGATCTCTGAAGGTGTGCTCCTGCAGAAGCTGCAGGGAGAGGCTTCTATGGACCAGACTAGTCTGAGCAGCACATCCCACAGATACTTAACCAGATTCTCGGTCATGATTCTCAAATCAGGGGCTATGAACTGTTGCCAAAACAGTGTTCAGGTGGGTGTACGTGTCAAAGTAACGTCCACATGAATGCCAGGACCCGAGGTCTCCCAAAGGTGGACATGCATAAGTAGTCTGCAGCTATACAGCCCCCTATGCAGTATTATCTGACGCACTGTGTGTTCGGACACCTATCTATCACAGCCTGCATTAACCTTTTCAACAATTGTGCTACAGCGGCTCTTCTGTGGGATCAGACCAGATATGCTAACCTTGGATATCCCCGGTGCATCAATGAGCCTTGGGCAAACGATCCAATCACTGGTTCATCTGTTGTCCCTCCTTGGACCACTTTTGGTAGGTACTGACCACTGTGCACCAGGAAGACCTGCTGTTCTGGAGACGCTGTCATCACGATTTCAGAACTACGCCTACCAGACATCACAGCAGCTTCTTTCAACAAGCCATTAGATCCCTGAACTCTGAGCCTGCACCGAACACCAGGGTCCGAACAAGGTCTGACCTCGTACAGAAACTGCTATACACCACACAACACTTTTAAACTATCCTAAACCCACTGCACTGACACTTCAATGAAAACTGCCTTAAAAACTTGCTAAAAAATGTCTAGAACCGCTCTACCTCTGAATACACTCTTATCTGCACTACCTGCCTTGATGCCGAAATATGATGTTGCAGCAGTTTTTGTCTCTGGACTTTGTCTTTTTTTGGTGACCTGTTCTATGTACACTATTTGCTTCAGAGAACGCTATTTCAACCCACTGTGTATGTGGCTGGCCTGACAAACTCTCTTAAATCTTGAACAATTTGACCCTAGGACGGCTCAGATCCTTATTCTCTCCCTTTTTTCCTGCTTCCAGCACAACTTCAAAAACTGACTGTTCACTTGCTGCCTAATGTTCCCCACCCCATGACAGGAGCCACTGTAAGACAATCGAGATAATCAAGATATCAATGTTCTTCACTTCACACTTCAGTGGTTTTCATGTTAGGTCTGTTTGATGTACGTATGTGTGTAAGTTTACACACTGCCAGTAGATCATATGTAAAAAAAGATTTGTTTATGCATGCTTATTTTTATTAGTTTTTTTCCCCCCATTTAATATGATCCACTTTTTGTATTTAATATAATTTTTTGATCAGTGGAAACCTTTGTATTCACCATCAATGCTGTATCCGGAGGAATGCTAAATGATATATAAAGAAAAAGAATGAATCGTTACACCACTACTTCTGACTGCTTCAAATGAAACATCGATTGCATGATGGCTTGAATAAACATGTAATCCTACCTTTCAACTTAAACTGTTGAGGCCTGTGACAGTTTACACAGTGGCTAAGGTGCAGTTTAGATAACCGATCTCCAATTTGCCAAATCTAAATAATAGGCTTTAAGTGAAAAGAGGATATTTTCTTAACTTAGCCGACTCTAGTACTGAAATACTTCGTATTTATACAGCTGAGCACTTACGGAGGTAATCATAGCTACAAAGCATCAGTCAGTCACATCAGCAGCATATCTGACCAAGTCTCGGATTTATGGAATATTAAATCATAAGAGAAAATGCAAGTCAAGAAAAACGAAGGGGGAAAAAAGTAACCGGGGATGAAAATCAATCTTAAGTGTCTGAAGAATATAGTGTCTGAAAGTGGACAGTAATTAGAAAAAGATTCTATGTGAAAGCAGGCAGCATTATTTTAAATGATTAGGATGCCATTCACTTTAAAGCTTACTATACTACATGACCTAATTCACATAATTACTTTTTAAAATAACTTTTTAAAAAGTCCAAGGTGAAGTTCCAAGTTTTGCAATTCAAAATGTTAATTCACAGAAGAATCTCCTCGTTTAACTGCGAGTGCACATTTCTCATTCGGATCAGTGTAAAAGTTTAAGAAGCAGGAAAAATAGTGCAATCATGTCAGTCCTGTACCACAGTTTTCAGTACCACAATGTGTCGATTTATGCAACACTCACTTTTAGTTTGAATAAAATTTAATTTAAAAGAGGTTACGGAAAAAGCATTCAGGAATCGTTGTCGTAGTCCAAGTACTGAGAACCGTAACAGTTCCTAAGCTTAACTGTGACAACACACTGGGTATGGGTATTGAAATTCTGGCATCATGAGATTTTTTGCTCATACCTCTTATTGCTTGTGGGTGTGATCCGGTCTCCTTTGCGGTCGGGGCTGGGGGGGGGCTCTGGAGAGTATGGGCCTGGAGAGAGCGAGGCTGGGCTGGAGATGGAGTATTCTCTGTAGTTCTGGTTCTCATCCCGACTGACTTGCACAGCCTCCTGCAGGACCACATAGAAAACATACGGAAACTGCCTTAAGCTGATCACAGTGGTTTCACGATGAATGGGTTAAACGTAATCGCTAAGTAAAGAAAATCCCAAATGCAACATACTAGGAAAACTAAAAAGAGCCATTTGCATTACTCATTGTCAATTTTTTCACAAAATAGAGGGTGCACTGCTGCTTAATGTGATTTATCACATTAAGTACCATATCTCAACAGACTGATCAGTGACTTTGTTTTCACTCTTGGGGTTCAGACCTTCTTCTGTTACTACGAATAGCCTTCAGCAGGCCCTTCGGAAGATAAAAACGAAGGAACTTGGTCTTATTTATGACACCGTCGGGCTCCTTTCACATATCTTATTGCCTTGGACATGCAGAGTTATGGCATTACAGCTAGAACCCAAAAGAAGAGGAGAAAAAATTTGATAGTAGTATGTCTCATTCAGCTGTCCTGACAATCTATAAATCGCAGCGAAGCAGATAGTGGTCTGTCATCTTTTTCATTCATAATAGGAACCAGACATGCTTTTAAGCTGTATGGATCTAAGGAGAGAAGCAAGAAATCAGACTTGGGACAAGACAGGGCCCATAGAGCCAATGACAGGAAAAGCCTCTGAGAAGACAAGAGAACTTTCCTTAATAAGGCAAAAAGAACTGTGCCAGTTATAGATAAGGCTATAGATGATAAATGAGTAAATGCAGTAAATAGTCACTGATGTGTCCTGTATAACACAGGGTGGTCAGACCATTCCAGCCGGACACACTCCCTTCCTGGTTTAATTTAAAACTACAAACACACAGTAAATAAGAACACGGATCAGGTGCTGTGCACTTTGTATAAGATGAATGTAGACACTGATGTATTCTAAGGAAGCTGAAGTCGTCTGAAAGACTTCACAGCCGCTATGGTTATTCTAAATCAGCCGCATCGCTGCCTAGATGCGACAGAGAGGCTCAATAACTAGCTCCTTCCACAAATACCATGACATGCAGTCTAAATCAGATGAGAACATGCTCCACTTTAGCTTTAGGCAGTAAGACAGTCTCAGCCTTAACCACCAACTAATCATTTTGAAACTGTTTGCACAGAGGGACGTAACGTCAGCAAAATATTTAATTAAAATGAAATTTATTTTGCATACGGAAGACTTTAAAAGAGTTAATAATAAAGCACTTGGTGGTTTCTAAACTGTGGTACATGGAACCCCAAGTGTATGTCAAAAATGTTGATTCTTTTAACTATATAAATATATTATTTATCTGGGTTCTTTGCAATATATTTCGCTTGATATGTTCTGTGCATGTTAAGTCTTCGAAAATGTATATTTAAGTAGACATTGCAATTATAGCTTACTCGACGCCTCGCTTGTCCTGACTTGGAATCACAAGTTCACTCAGGAAGAAGAAGAGTATCTCTGCGTCAGATTCTGTAATTATTTTCATCCTTTGAATCCCAAAGTAATCTGCTCGGTGTAAAATTAGGTGGCGGTAACTGGAAAGTAAATTAGTCCAGCGGTGTAAGTCATGACTAATGTATAACGCCTGGCTAATGAAGAAGAGTAAACAGGGGAACGTGTAGCCGGTTACTTAAGTCGGCCGGTTACAGAAAATGTTAGTTTTGAGAAACTCAAATTTGTTGTCATAGCTCAAGTTGGAAAATGGAAAAACTACCAACCTAACATGAAACTGTTCAGGGAAAGCTCTCATTTTCTACCGGTAAATCATATGCTTTGCATTACTTTGATGCCCATTAATCTGGTAAAGTCGATCATCAGCTTAATACGACTGTGATGCGTTATCGTCATTTTAACTGGCTGTCTCGTGGAACTTCTTTTTTTGAAGTTGAGACATTCGTAACGGCTGTGGCTAAGTGCTAAATGAGCTCTAGGACATTTTACATTATAAAACTCAAATGTACTGCGGTGTTCCACATAGGTTTCAGGAAACAAAGGTTTACATGAAAGTTTTACTGGCTGTCATACCGCATCATAACATGTTTGAATGGATTTTACAGCATTAAAGAGTTCACAAAAGGCGACCGTCTTGAACACTGACCTGGAAACGGCCAACCAGTTGCTCTCTGGGACTGATCCCATTGGTCTGTCCAGGACTGAGCTGTTCCGGCCTGTAGAGAGAAAGATGGGGACAACCAATCAGTTGATATATTGAAAATTCGTTGCACATGTTGAAAGTATCAAAATCGGTACAACTGGATTTCATGATGACATTTGTGTGTAGACATTTGTTGTCTGTGAAGTCAGACAATATATTCCCTTCTCTCCCACCAGCCACTGACTGCAGCAGAAAATAAAATGTCTCAGAGACATTCACCAAGCCTTTTTTTTAAGAAACTGAGAGTCTAATCTATTCGTTTTGACCTCACAGCTACAAATGAGCCACAGTCAGTGCAGCATTTAATGACATATGGAAAAGGTCAATGAACTGAAAATAAGATGATTAAATTAGACATAGAAAAGACAACACGGGCTTGTCTGATCTGTCAGCACCATTCTGAGTCTTAACCAGGGGGCACTGCATGTCTGCAAATGTTTATTTGTCTTTAAATTAATCACTGGACTTATAGGGCACAAAAAGGCCTTTTTCAGTTTCACGGGCAAAGGACGCTGCACAAGGGCCCAATTCAGAGCCATTATCCAGGGGACATGGAGGGAGCTGGGCGAGCCACGGGTCTCCATTTACCAGACGGAGAAGGAGACAGAGAGGGAGCGCGAAAGAGCGAGTGAGAGTGGTACACGTCAACAGAGCCCATAGCGTTAAGTGTTTCTGAAATGTATGCTTCATTAAGAGCACTGCCAGGCGCCCGAGTGTGAGACTGGGGCTTTGGAGTGGATGTGCCCCTCTAAAACCTTTCTTCTCCCAATTTGTAATGTGCGGTTTTGTTCCAGGACTTCTGAAGGAGCAAATGAGACTTGAAGTTTGGCTTCTAAACCAACAGCTCTGCACGACTAACACAATGAGCTCTGGCTTTCACTTGCTGGTCCCATTTCTGTAAGTTGTTTATTTTGGGTTTAGCTACTTACTTAGAGGCGGATAAAGTGGGGAAAAAACTGCAACACATGAAGACATTTTCAAGTATGCATAACAAAGTGTAGTGCTTTATGAGGTCTGCCAACAAAGCAGTGCGCAAAAAAACCCCCAAAAACAATGAAATAAATGAAAACGCAGTACAAGGATTCAACCTCATATGACAAAGATGATGATCATGATGACATAATGGGCAACAACTCAATCAGTTCCTACACTTTTCATTCGAAAGTGTAACGCCACCGTTTTCTTTGGACGTTAATTACAACTGGTCTAAATCTCTACTGTTCCTATGAAGCGTTCCATTGGACAGGATTACAGAAACACTGACGATACCCACGACATATTGAGAAAAGTGTACTGTGATGTAATTTTGTGTGAGATAAACAGTTGCATCAGCCAAACCTACATGTGAACTCCTTCCCCTTCCGCCCACTGGCCTCACTCTCCCCTTTAATCAATCCTGGAGCTACTGCTGATGGAGCATGAAACAGGGCATTGGATGTCTGAGTTAAATTACATAGAAACATCTCCAGCTAACAAAACTAAAAGCAAGCCTGCCCTGGTTCCTCATAAACATGTGCTAATTCCATAGAACAACATCTGAGAAGGAGCTGAAGCTCTTATTGTAAGTAGGTGCTGTTCAGCATCATCCCTACAATAACAGCATGTTCAACATGTGTTGATACATGGTGTAGGACCTCAGCTCACTAACATCATCAGCACAGTACAAACCACGAGAGGCACTATTAGCATCAGATGAATGATGGCTGTCTGCAATCCAACATTTCAGACTATTAAAAGCCCTTAAAACAAGAATTAAATGCGAAGGCTGCAGTCTCAAGAAACGAGCCAGAATCTGAAACTGGTCCAAAGGTGACAGAATGACCAGCATACAAGAATGCATGGCACTCCATAACTAGTCCATAAACTCAGCTTGGCCAAAGTCAAACATCAACCTTGTTATCTTCATTAGCCTTTGACTTCTGACCTCTGAACTTTATCCCTTCCCCTGTACAGAGGAGTGGAGGGATCAAGAGTATTTAGGCTAGAGGCTTGAGAACATGCTGTTTCTGCACAGCTGGGAAGCTCCAGCATGAAGAGCAGCCATAAATTTAAACGTTTCTCAAGAGCTCTTGAAGAGCTTTAGTTAAAAGCGTGTTTTTTGGGACTGACCCCACAGTGATTTAGAGCAGGCCAGCAAGGTAACACTCACACTCGTGTGTTGAGGAAATCACACATGGAATGCCTGGAAGGGTTAGTGCGATGTCAGGCCACCGAGTTAAGATGAATCGCTCGGCCGAAACGATGCAGACGCAGACGCAGACGTGAATCACCTGAACACCTCCTCTTAAAGCAAAGACGCATCCTGCCATGCACTGATTGCATACCATATATTCTGAATCGGTCTGAAACCAGTTTCAGTAAATACTATGTACAGCTCTGGAGAAAAAATAAAAGACCACTGCAAAAATGTTCAGTTTCTCTGGTTTTATTCTTTAAAGGTGCAAGTATTGAACTGAACAGCTGACAAAATTTCTCCTCATTTCCAAATGAAAATGTTGTTCTTTATCGCATCATTTTAAAGAAAAAATGACAAAACATCAAAATAAGAGAAATGATGCAGTGCTTACAGAACTACAGAAATAATTCAAACAAAACCAGTCACTCAAACAAAATGGCAATAATTACCTCTGACAAACTTCTAGTCATGTTTTACCATCCAACTGGTCTCATTGCGAGAGGAGAGTGTTGATTATTATAAGAAATTGAGAGTAGAATCTATTCGTTTTGAATAGATTCAAACGAACAGTTCTTATACTTTTCCTCATTAAATAAGATGTGATTCAGGTGATCACTAATCAGTCCCTCATAAAGCAGAATGAGGTGCTTGTGTAGGAATTTAACAGACACTGGCGTGGAGTGGCTGTCATACTCATAGAGATGCAGATTTCGAAAGAAATCACAGTGGTCTCTTATTTTTTTCCCGGAGCTGTATATCAGTTTGAACCGGTCTGAAATCTCTTGGCTGCTGGTAATAAATGTTCTATATCTGTTGATAGTGATTATGAATTGGCAATTTAGCCTTTACCGGATGAAATTATGCAGGATAGAAAATACAAATTATGGTACATCTAAATTTGAAACTCTCTGTATATATGCGATAGTAAACATTTCCCTTCACATTGCAAGAACATTTACAGTGTATGGAGCACTAAAATAGTCCTAAACGTCTTGTAATAAAACTGCTACATAAAACATTGAAGTCAGTAACATTTTCTATATTTCAGAGATATTGGGTTGTGATAAAAGATGATCCACAATGGTTTTTTTTCCCCAGTCAGTGCTGCATCAGAGCTTGTAAATGTACTGCATGCGGTTCAACTATCTTCATACCTGTCTTTCTCACATGAGAGTGTAAAAGCACATGCAGGGCAGCACAACATCAAAGCCACAGACTAAAAGCCAGCTGCCTGTACCCCCACGGCACTGACTGATAAGACACACCGCATGCTCCTCTGGGTCTTTAGAGGCAGTGTGCGTGACACGGTCCATATGGTAGCTCAGGTGAAGCCTACTTCTAACATTCAGTGACATTTTTGTCCTCTATCGTCTAAGCACTGCGAAATGAAGATGTTACTTAATGCGAGTTTTGATGTTTAATTTGTTGTTGCAAAGTGAATGCTCCTCATGCTTTCCAGGCTTGCATCACTGTCTCCAACACACACCCAAAACATTCTTGGCCTCGCATCAGGCTCGGCAGCTACCAGATATTCCCCACTGTCTTGTGTTTCATGGGCATAACCTCTGCAGCAGCAGGGGCTACTTTCTCAGCTCTGGCTTATATCTAGACTAGCGGTGTCGCGTGATTGTTTTTTAAATCTACTTAATTACAAGCTCTGTGATTAATTAATCTAAATTAATCACACACATTTTTGCTGTTAAAGTATTTAAACATTTTAATGGATTTTGGCATTCAAGTGAATGATCAACATTACACTTTCACTGTCTCTAATTTAATAACGGTTTCTGCACTGTTCATGTGTAGTAATGGACACAGCAATCAAAAATATCACCTAATATACTGAGGGAAAAAAATGCTTCAGCAAGAGCAATGACAGAACGACAAGTCCTTTTTAAGACAGTATTACATTCACGCACAACGAATTATGCTGCCCTGTCGAAAAATGCTACCTTTAAGCTTATACAGTTCATACAGTTTATAGTCAGTTTATAACACTGATAACGATGAGAAATAGGCAAATAATATACATATTCTGAGAAAACTATATTTTATTTAAATAAGAAGAGCCTAGAGAGATAGATAGATGTTTAGAGGTGATAGAGCCGGTTTATACAGTCTGGTTCACACACTGAGAAACGCTACGGTGAATCAGGGTGTTCTGATTCTGCTACTCTGTGGAAAAATGCTCCCTTGAAGCTTCTACAACTGACAACATCCCATGGTAGCACAGATTTATGGGCGTGGCACTGAATCCCCAGACCGTGGAGCTGCACATGCACAGAAGGGCCCAGTAGCACATCTCGATGAGTGGCATGTTTCGACAGAACACCGGACTGGGTTAAAGTCACGTGGTGCAATTACTCAGCGTTAATTTTCTTAACGAGTTAAACCCCTAATCTAGACCTCACAAAAATAAATAGATTTGAGTGAGGAATACATATCAGTGCATGGTGACTGTCATGTCATGATCAGTAAGGTATTATCCCCTCTATGATGTGCCTCTGAAGCCAATTTCCTCACAGAGAGTTGGTCACTATAAAGGAATTTAGGGTGTAGCCAGTTAAGTCTCACTTGGTACTGAGACACTTCTATTGCTATGGGCAGAAACACGGATCCTAAAATGAAGTTTCCTGCTCGCATCATTTGTTATAGTTGGGACAACTGGGGAGCACCTGCTTTTAATTATTTGTCTTTAGTCGCTCTTCCCCATTGGATCTAGCCAATGAATCTAGGTGCCTTGGGACATATCTGGCCTGCCAGCAGCTTTATGCTGGAATGAAATACAGGATTGAAGGTTGCAGACTGGCTTTTTTAGTAATGAAGGGCTTGGTTGAAGGGCCTTAGCCTTCCTCATGGGCAAATCTGAAGAGACCAGAATCCCTTGTGTTGCTTAAGACAAAGCCCACAAAAAACAGAAAGAATATTATATGTCTGTAAAACTCCCTTGGGTGGTGTTAAATTACTGACACCAAAAAAGACCATATTGTGGTACACTTGCATTTTAATATTATAGAAAATACATTTGTGCATACATTTGGGGCCTGTAAAATACATAACAGTTGAACGTATTAGCTACTGAATTCTGACTAGACACACTACCGGTCAAAAGTTTTAGAACACCGCAATTTTTCTAGGTTTTTTTTGTATCGCAATTTAAGCGGTTCAATGTCTCATTGTTCATTCTGCAGAAAGTTCTTCCCAACTATGCTGCAGAAGTTCCCATAAGTGAGC
>JBBIGA010000016.1:2557855-2568506 GCA_037576975.1 Alestes dentex
AGTGTGCTGTGTGTGTGTGTGTGTGTGTGTGTGTATGTGTGTGTGTGTGTGTGTGTATATATATATATATATATATATATATATACACACACATACATACTGTATGATAAGACCGTACTAACCCTGTGGATGATGTCCTGCGCGCTGTGGGACATGAGGATGCGATCACACCACGACGGGCATCGTGTGTTCATGTACTGAGTGGGTTTAGTGTAGTCTTCACTGTAAGGGTAACTGTAACAGAACACCACAACATCTAATACACGTAAACACACAACCTTCACACAACATTGTCAAGATGCCGGTACATCCAGAACAGGCATTGATTACTGAGGTTAGTCACCTGGGGGGAAACAGAATCTCCTCTTCTGTGATGACGTCGTGGAAAGCTGCTATTTCTTTGTCATACTTCAGGAGCTGAGGGGTGTGAAAAGAAGGAGAAACACTAATGTACCAGTCACAAGTGGAAACTGTGTACAGAAACGTCTGTGAAGTAGGTAGTGCTTGCAGACATTTCCTTTGTCCCTGTGATGTTTGAGCATCTGTTTATAACACCATTTGGGCTCCATCCCTTACGGTTTATCAACTTGTGGGCCATGGTGATATTTCTGGTGGGCTGTTAGTTTTTCATTTTTTTTGCAAAACAATAACATATACTGTAATTAAATTAAACATGATTTTATATGTGATGTTTTATTTTTGTGCGATTATACAGTCAAGTGGAATTTGCTAGATTACATGTTGTTATTAAATATTAAACATAAAACTTTGTTATATTTATCTGTATTTTAAATGGATCAGATACTTCTTGAAGGGCCACAGAAGCTTTTGGGGTCACATCTGTGTGTGAGGAGTTGCTAACCCTGTGGGCACGCCTCGGTTCTGTCTATGTCTCATTCAGAAAGTAGTCCTGGAACGAGCCATTACATTTGTACTGAAATCCTCCGTAATGTCACAGAAAACAACCTTTCAGGATCCATCTTTGCTTCGTTGCTGCCCGAACAAAATCTCATATCTTACAATGGTAACTTTACAGGAGAAGGAAAAAACATTCATATCTTTTAATGTAAAGTTAATGTAAGTTTTTTCTCCACATTTCCATATGAAAACTCATTCAGCATTTAGCAGTTTAGCTCCACTCCTTCTTGCTGAAGTGATTCACTGTCTTTACTGTAAACCATCTATACTGGAGTTTTTGGAGGGAGGGATGCTGGGAAATGATTCAGTGGTCTGATGTTCCTGACTAACTGTATAACTTCCCAACATCTTTGCCTCCAGTAACTCCAGTATAGACGGTTTACAGTAAAGACACTGTGAATCACTTCTGCAAGAAGGAGTGGAGCTAAACTGCTGTATGCTGAATGAGTTTTCATATGTAAATGTGTTAATGGTTGTGACATCACAACCATGGCTATTTGAAAACTGGATGTTTTTGCAGCTTAATTTCCATATTTTGCAGCATTTAGCAGACGCTTTTGTCCAAAGCGACTTCCATTCCCTAACTACAGTCTCCCTGGAGCGACTTGGGGTTTAGGGTCTTGCTCAGGAACCCAGTGGTGGTGTACTGAAGGTAGGATTCGAACCCATTACCTTTTGGTGCGGAGGCCACTACCACCCATATGTGGTCCATATGGACTGGAGGGCGAGTGGTACGTTTGGAAACAAAGCTCGAAAAGAACATAAGACTCTGCTATTTAAAGAACAGCAAGAGCAAATGACTCTATAAACCCTGCGGGACACTTACTTCTTTTCCATTGTTCTCTCTGAAGTCTGCCTGGTGCAGGTACGCAAACAGCTTAGTCTCTATATGGAGAAGGACCTGCTGGTGGTTGAGAGAGAGAGAGGAGAGACAGGCAGAAAAGATAGAAATGAGTTTTAACAATTATGTAAGACAAAGACGGATAAAGAAGGAAATGACAAGCAGAACAAAGAAATGGATAAAAAGAGAGAGAAAAGAGTAAAAAAAAAGAAGACAGAGGGAGATAAAGAGAGCAGAAAGACAGAGGTTAATGTAGGGCATCTGAAGAACAAGCTGCTAAATGCTGTGAGTAACTCCAACAAGCCTGGGACGTAAAATGAATCGCAGCCCAGCATGAGCATTCTTAATGCACACAGGCATTTTCTCTACTGGCAAAAAGTCAATATCTTCTCCCTGCCCATAAATCTGGCTGGACAGAGCGCTGGCTGTGTTTGGGTGAGCACAACAAGACGGAATTCATCATCTCCCAGAGCCCGAGAAGCACAGTCAGTGTACTGAACAGCAGAGCTGGCACTTTCTCTGGGCTGCTGCTGCAAATAATGTGAAAGTTACACAAAATAATGTAAATGTCTAAAGTTATTGTCAGGTCTGAATTAGCACGCCAGGTAAAACGAATGAATGACCCATTGGCCATTAGGTTTTAACTAAGACATAAAAAAGAAGGAGCAACTACTGGTATCATCTACAACAAGGTGTGAATTGTCAGTTTTTTATCAGCCCGTTCTATATTTGGTATGCTTTTATTACAATTTTTGGCTATTATTAGCAACTGCCATGCATATTATTTAGCAACAACTGTAAATTACATATTTACACTATATAAAAATAGTGTAAATACGTGCATACATATATATATATATGTATGTATATATATTTATGTATGTATATATAGGAATAAATTATCATTTCAAATTAATTCATTAGGGACACACCAATGTGGGATCTGTGGGCTGCTCTGAAAATGTTAATGTACATATCCGTCAACAATCTGTCTGAACAAGCGAACAGGTCTGGTGATCTACTGACCGCATAGCTACAAGCAAAAAACTGAGCAGCATTAGAAATCTACTTCTTTAAGACTGAGGCTACTTGGAGATGCACCTTGTGGTCGTTATCCTTTTCCTCATAGATGATTTTTTCCACCTCGTTACTGCTGTCCTTCTTCACTGTCTGAACTTCAGCAGAAGTTGAAAGGTTCTGAAAACACAAAAACACACATTACACAGCTCACCATGAGTCTGAAATGAAGTTTGGTATAATGTATTCCTCTCTGTGTTAGACAGTGCGAGTGCACGTTCACAGAATACCTGTACTAGACTTAGTGTGTCGAGACGGAAGTTAAAATCTCCAAACAGGAAGAAAGGCAGAGGGCTGTAACTGCTGTCTGATATCCTGGAAAGGAAACATTGTCAAAATATAAAGTAATATTAGCTGAAGGTGCTCAGGTATGCTATATATATATAGACTATGACCAGTCTGCAGCTTCGAAGACAGCAGTAATGCACTGTGTGTTCTGACAACTTTCTAATGTAGCCAGGATTAACTCTGCCAGTAATTCTGCTACAGTGGCTCTTCTGGAACTGGACCAGTTTGGCTAGCCTTTTCTGGGCATGAGCATCAATTCAGGAGATGTTCTGGCCCAGTCATCTGGACATCAAAATATGAGCCTTGCCAAAGTCACTCGGATGCTTATGTCTCCCTTCAAGGTGCCACTATTACAAGATAAACAGTGATAAGAACTTTACCTGTCACTGGTTTTAATGTTGGGGCTGATGGGTGCATATTTGTATGGTTGTATATTTGGAAACAAACAGAAATTCCATCATCTATCTTGTCAATGTGTATTTGTAAGCAGAGGAGCAAATATTTTGTTAGGATTTGAATTACATTAAACGTTAATGTGGTTGGTATTGTCTTGTTTTTCAGAAAAAAATTACATTTTGCCATTTTTTGTCATTTCTTGACACTGAGACCAATTGAAAAAATCTCAAACGTCATGTGGATCCAATGACAGTGTATTTATTACAAGTCACAACGTAATTAAATCTAATATAGTATAGCAACATGACAGTAATAGCTCAACATAATTTGCAATTTGTATAATCAGCTTGCCTGACGTCTAAAATCAAATTTATATCAATATTTTTTCTTGAATATTATTTCTGTAAACAGATTTTCACATTACAAACATGCTGGAACAACCATATTTCTGGGCAGAGGACTAACCTGTTGATGACATATCTGAGTGCTTTCTGCCGGTTTGTGGAATACACAGAGGGACTGGAATTGCAGGCTATGAGGTTAGACGCGTCGTGAAAGAGGTGCACGTTCACCAGGTCCAGGCCCCTGCACACAGAAACATACACACATATAAATTACTTGAGCTTTACCTTATATTAGTAAACCCCAGCTTGTGGAGGCTCCTCCTCACCTGTTGGTCTGCTATCAAGTTATTATATATTAATAACAATATTAATACAATTACAGACTATAGTCTGGTGTACAATTTATCATTTAAACTGATCACTGGTCATTCAGAAGGCGCTCTTATCCAGAGCGACGTACATCAGTGCTTAAGTAGTCCACATCTGTTCTTCATACCTGTAAAGCTAAACTTAAATCAACACCTGCTTCTAACCAAGTTACTGCCAGCTAAGTTACACACCTTAACAAATGTATATAACAAATGTATTTAACAAACCCTGTCAAAAAGAAAAAAGTCAGGTTGATACACACATAAGAAAAACAGTTAAGTGCCCAAGGGTTTTTTTTCTAGACTACAGAATGACTAATAAAGATAAAGGGTCATTGTGCATGTCACAGATGTGTATGTGATATATGTGTAATGAAAGGATTTAAGACAAATGTTCAATATATGTGCACAATATGTGTTTTTCTGCTGCAGCGTGTCTGTGTTTGTATGTTTGCAGTGTTTGTGAACACTGATGTATCTAAGCATTTGTGTATACACATTACTGTGCAAAAGTCTTACGTGCCTGCAAAAGTAATATTTCAAAATATATGTTTAGATGAGCGGTGACTGTTATTTTCACATTAATATTACTAAATAAAACTAAAAATATTAAATATGAATAACATTATTCAGTAAATGCTGCTGATGGAATTTCACAAATCCAAACAACAGATGGAGGAACTGAGGAGAAATGTAAAACCGAACAAGTGCTCTCCTCACAAGCTCACAAAAAATCAACTACTTTTTACAAACAGAACAAATCTTGATACGTTTACTTGTTTTCTTGTTTGTCTGCATTTATTCTAATGTTGTGCAAGCAGAAAGACACATAAAATACCACACGCTAAGAAAAATAGATTGAAACAATCTGAATAGGCGGCTGAGACTTTTGCACAGTGCTGTGTGTGTTTGTACGTACGTGCGTGTCAGTCTCTATATCAGTGCTGTCAGTCTTGCAGCTGCTATAAGTCATTAGCTGAGCGCAGCCCAGGTAACTCGAAGTGTTCCTCATTTATCACCCGGCAGCCCTTCGGCCTCCTTTCACTCTCCATTCACCTGCTGCCACGCCTGCCCTATTAATGAACATCTGATGGGCCTCCACGCTTACTCACACACAGCCACTGACAGCCTGCAAATGCACATCTTTTGTTGTGGAGTTGAGGCCAGGCAACACCCAGGTGCACACATACTCTAAACCCACAAATCATTTTTAGATTGAATTATGTTTTATATTGAAATGATGTAATTTGAATTAGGTAAATTCGATGCATTATTTTTTCTGTGTGTAAAAGGAAAAATGTATAAGAAAGGCAGTATGTGTGTCTGAGTGTGTCTGAGTGTGTGTGTGTGTGTGTGTGTGTGGGTGTGTGTGTGCTTGCAAGTGTTTACGTACTGGTTGTGAATGATCCATCGTGTCCTCATGTAGCCTTTCCTCGACCACTTGATCTAGAAAAAGGAACATAAAGACAAACATATTACTTTATAGATAAATCATGGTAGCAGTCTAGTGAGTAAAACACTTGCCTGTGAACTCGATGACCACAAAAGTTCAACCCCCCCCACTTTCTACCACTGTGTCCTTGACCCAAGACACTTAACCCTCAGTGTCTCCAGGGGAACTGTCCCTGTAACTAATGATTGTGAGTAGCTCTGGATAAGAGCAGAACATTTGCTACGACAAGTTAAACATATAAAGAAACAGGAAAAACAGCATCCTTTAGCTAAGTCCTAGTGTTACAGTACTCTGGTCTGGTTTTGGTCTCAGTTCGTAACTTTTTCTCAGCTGACTGCAGTCTCAGAGTGAGAGGTTTTAGAAACCCTCCACTTTTCCATTGTGCTGTGAGGGTTCTGGTGCTGTTAACAGACACAAGAATGACATGGACCTTTTGGGGCCTGAGGTTATTCATAAAACATTTGGATGCCTGAACATATTGACACCTCTGGCTGTTAATATATTATATTCACTGACAAACATCACACAGGAACCTAGTAAAGTTGAACTAGTTAACTAATGTATATGTATATAATATATAGGTAATATTTCACACCCCACTTTCTATGAATACGTGTAAATACTAAGCTATCTTTTAATAATGCTATTTTGTTATTATTGTACTTACTTTATACATTTTCTATTTCTTGTACTCCTGTGTACTTTCTATCTGTGTACTTTTCTATATGTTTGTGTAAAGTTGGGGGAACACGTCTAAGTCCAGGTCTTGGCTTTGACTCAGTCTAGCAATTAATTTAGCGTCCACAGCTTCTATTAGCCGTATGACAGTTTTATGAGCGCTCTGAATTTGTGTAAGTCTAACAGTTGATACGATTCACTTTCTGGAAACTTGTGACCAGCATTATATACCACACAGTAGTACAGATGGACAGCATGCCAGTATGTTCATGTTGTTGTGGGCATCAGAGGTCGTTCTAGAAGACTGAACGACTGCTTGCATCATTAAAGAAGTAATTATGTATCATAAAAGGCCAATTACAGAGAGCTTGTTAACAACGGGAGTATAGTAATTATAAAAACTACACAATGACAAGTAACTGGGGGGTGGTAGTGGCCTAGTGGGTAAAACACTTGCCTGTGAACCCAATGACCATGAAGTTGCAGGTTTAAACCCCCATTGTTTTGCTGGTGCATTTGTTTACTTGTTTGAAAACGTCTTTACTAAATATTGATACTCATGTTTTCAAAATGCACAATATTTCTGCCATCACACACACACACTTACATCAGGCCAGAAGTTCTTGGGGAATTTTTCTTTCTCCACTGTGGTGACTCCGCCCAGGGAGCCCACGTACTTGTTGTGTCCTGAGATGGATTTAAACTCTTTCGCTATGAGGAGAAAAAGAGGGAAGAGAGGGTGAGTAAACGAGGGAGAGAATGAGAGAGAAAGAGACATGCAAACACAAAATCAATACGCTAATGTTAGCCTCCCCCCCTCCTGGCAAAGTGAGCTAAGAGCAGGATCCATAGGACACGCATTTAAAGGGGAACCAAATTCGTCAGCACACTGATCTTTATGGTTCTTCTATTAGGCTTCTTCTTAAAAGCTTATTCATGAGACAGCGTGACCAGAATGTACAGCCAGGAAAATCTCCCCATTCTCTCAGACAGGCTGAACCACATTGCAGGGGGTCTGACTTTTTTCCTGAAATTTTGGTAATTTTTTTATTCATTAAAATTACGGTTGATTAAACATGTTTATGTGGTCAGAAAACACATAGACAAGCAAATCTGAGTGTTTCCACATTTTCTTTGCAGACTCAACAAAGAGGAGGTTCCCTACATGACACCACATTTGTCCTGCAAAAAATGGTGTCATGTATAGAACTGGACAAAACTTGGGTGGAAACTGGGGAAGAAACAATAATCATGAGCATGATTTAGCAAACATTTCTTGGCTGATTTGGGGACAATGAATAATTTTCATAACATGTAATTTACATTAAATCTAATGCCGTTTTCAATACATTACATTAGTATTGATATTATACATATGTATTGTTGGTAGTATGTGGCTTAAGATAAGCCTTTCAATATATTACAAACTGGTGAGTCAGTAACGTGACATGGTTAAAGAATAATATGCTTTATTCTAGGCAAAATAATAAACATAGATTCATTAAAACACCCGCAGAAGGACTGATCAGTAACTGTGATGGGTCAGAGAGCTCACAGCACACAGTAAAAACACTGTGATTAGTTACTAGTGCGATTGCATATTGCAGGCTTGTGTGTTATGTGTATTTTAAAGGACAATAACAAGCAATCTATCGTGTAGCCCTACAAGGCAACTAGACTTATTTCCCCATTTCTTTCTGGTAATCTCTTGACACAGTAGGACTCTAATAACTACAACACAATGTACATTCCTGATAAAAAAAGAGGGACAAAGAACGCTACTCCCTCAAGTCTTTTGTGTCAGGCTTTATTACTCTGATTACAAAAATCCAGAGAATAGAGAGAGGCTTTGTCACAGTGCTCTGCAGTGTCTGACAAATGTTTGCACTCCAAAACGGAATGAATGGAAGAACCACCTGTGTGACTTGTCTTCTGCTGTGTTTAGTCTCATGTGCTTTATTTGCATGCTGCTGGGTGAATGAAAGCCAGACGCTTCACTCAGCCAGGCTGCCTGTTAAGAATAGTGATCTTTTGTTTGCCTCTGTCACGAGATAATTATAATATTGCTTATCTATGTGGAGTGGAAAGATTACAGGATGCATTCAGTGAAGTCAGAGTGTAGCACAGCGACTTACCACTGAAGTCATACTGCTGAATGCTCTTCAGGGACTTGTGGATGAAGTACATGCTGCCCAGAGCCTGCGGAGATGCACAGAGAAAAGAAGGCTGTTAGTAGGTAGCATGCGGTTTTATGTGGATAAGCCACACAATGAAGGCCTTCAGATGATGGTAATATTCAGAATGGCTTTATATTGATCAGCGATCATTATGCTTACTAAGTATTCACATCATTATAATTATTACCGATTGATATTTAACACACAAGCCAATAGCTTATTCACACATTTAGCGTTGGCAAATTGCAGGGATATCATAGGGAATCCAAACCAATCCTACAACAAATCTAGCCTGACATAGCACATACTCCTACTGTCTTTTCTTCCTGTAATGTAAAGTGAAGTGCTTCAATTAAGGAGAGCTCATTTTAAAGCTCTTACCCAGAGCAACCTGCAATTTATTCGTGCTACGGAGGTGAAGCATTAGCGGTCTTGCCCAAGGACTCTTAGGCCTCGTCCACATGGACGTTTGAATCTTGGATAAATACGCATTTTTGTTGCATTTTGTTGTTAGCTAGGCTTGATTGACTTTAGTGAGGCGTTACATTAGCGTTCATTTGACACTGTTTAACGCCAGTCTGCAGCCCAGTTTGTAGTTTTGTGTATTTACCTGTGAGGGCAGTAATTATAATGTCCAAAGTGTTTACATGTGTGTCGTCTTTGTGGACAGTTCTGCACTGAAACATGGATCCAGCTGTAGTCAACATTATTGTCAACAGCATTAACTGTAGGAGCCACTGGTTCAGAGGAGATGGTGGAAGAGCTGCATGTGAGGCTTTTAATGGTATGAGAAGAAAGGTTAGTGACAGGGTAAAATGATTGGGAAGGTGGAGGTGGGTAGGATGTGGATCTCATGTGTGAAGAGGGTGCAGGAAAGGCTGGTGACTGTGATGTTGAGACATATTCATGGGACATATTCTGCCCTCCAGAACAATAACCGAATGCCATGAAAACGCAACAGCAACGCTTTCTTTTCATTCATCGGGATTTCGGCAGAAACTGATGCCAAGAAAACGTTGCATGCAGTGTTTCTTTTCACTTATTTGACGCCATCCGAACGCACAGCCGACCGAGTGCAGGTACTGAACGCCCAGGTGGACGCTTTGACTTGCTCCAATGAGCAGAAAAATAATTGGCGTTCAATCTGCACTCACCTGACACCATGAACGGCAGCAAATCGCCTGAATTAGACGTCCGTGTGGACGAGGCCTTACTGGAAGTGTGGTGTGCTTGATAGGAACTAAATCCAAGTCTGCTACATGGAGGGCAGCGAAATACCCACCCTAATTGGCCAACCTACGAATTAATGAACATAAATGCTAAAAAACAAATGTAAGCAACCAATTCAGAAATTCAGAATGTGCAAGGAAATGTGCACATTCTATGACATCCTACGCTATTCTGTGAAAATCAAAATAAGACAGAAATAATCCACTTCTGCAAATGAAAAACGTTTCAGAGCTCCCACAACTGCCCTATCATCAGGAGGTCGCAGGTTCAGTCTCCAGCCTTAGCCACCCTTGGCTGGGACAACAAAAGACAGAACAATTAATCTAGCTCTCTTTGTGTGGGTGGGATGGTCCTTTCTCCTCCCCCATCAGTCAGCCCAGTGCTAGCCAGCGCAGGCAGCAGTTAGCTGATATATCAGAACCGGCAGTTAGTGTTCTCCTCCAAGTGTGTTGAACTGTCCGATAGGGATGTGAATCCACAGCGATCTCACAATACAATATTATCACGATGCCTAGGTGTCGATTAGACATGTATTGTGACTCTATAACTTAGAGGTCGACCGATATGGGTTTTTCTAAAGCCGATGCCGATGCCGATATTTAGAAGGCAGGGTCAGCCGATGGCCAATATTTAGACATTTCCCCTCTGTTTGTATCACACTAATAATAACAAAAGATACACAACATTTCTCAACTTAACATTTATTTAACACTGACTAAACATAAATATAAACATAAATAACATAAACAAAACTGTAAATGTCTAAATAATACATAAATATATAACATTTGAACTTGACTAATAATTTGTAAACAAAAGTTACAAACTATTCCTGAGGGAAGATAAAATTGTACACAACAGTACAAAAAGGAGAGTGCAAA
>JBBIGA010000016.1:2573192-2590685 GCA_037576975.1 Alestes dentex
ATTATTATTATTATTATTATTATTATTATTATTATTATTATTGGATTTCTACTGCTGGAGGCACCATGAATCATTTGTGCTTGTGGTCTCTTCTTACATGCATTTACCCACAGAAACTGCTATTTGTTATTTTATTAGTGTGTAACTGGAAGACCTCATAAGTATAATGATGCATAATTAATGTGTGTGTCTATGAGGGGTGTATTGGCTGGGCAGGAGGTAACACAGCCACAGCTGCTCCACATTAACATCTTCTGAACCCCAAACACTTGGAGCCCACCTACACCCCTCCTCAGTTTATTTATCATGTCCAGACTGAGGGTCCTGATCAATAGTTTTAATCTGGACTTAAAAGTATTGACTCAGCCAACTGCCCGGCCAATCCCACACATTAACCCAGTCCGTCAGGGTGTGGAACAAACGCGAACACGCACACACACGCTCAAAACATCCAAGGTCTATCACTCCTCACCTGGGTGGGCTACGGGTTAATACCCTGTCACTCTACCAAATATAACTGCTTTTTTTCTCTCTCTGTGTCTATTAAGGCCCTCCAACAGTTTTATAACGTTCTTATACCCCTCCTAGAAAGAACTGCAATTCACACTAACTAATCAGAACTGCTCAAGTATAACACTGATTTGTCAATTTTCAAGTTTTGGTTGAAAATAAAAGGTTTTAAGAGAGCCAGAATAGGTCAATATAAGTAAGGAAGCTCCCCCACTTGGTTAGACCTTCAGGTGCTGGATTGAAGGTCTACTAACTAAACCTACTAAATCTAATCAGATTAATCACTGACGTGATAGGAAGTGAGAGTGGAGTCAACAAACCATGTTTAAATTTACAACTAGTGGGATCAAGTTTGTAAAAACATCAAGCTAGGCCTTTTGGAAGTTCTAAACACGTCACTGGCCGAAAACAACCAGTGGGTTTCTGTCAGATGGTAAAAGATAGCTGTGTTAAATCGACTCATTTTTAGTAGTATACTCTTGTGATTTTATATATGCAATGTTCTTTTAATTATTATATTTATTATTTATTTTATTTGTTTTCTTTGGCATTTGTTTTTCTTTCCCCCCATTTTATGATCTATTTCACTTGTCTGTAAGGTGTCCTTGAGTAAATAATAATAAAAAAATAATCAAGAACAGCTAAAAATGTGAGCTAAGTGATTGCACACTGCTTGAATCACAAGCGCTAGCAGACTCTAATATTTTAATAGAGGCAAGTTTTTTTCCCCTGTTTATTGACCATGTTTCATATTTATAAACTGAAGGCACAGTTATGCTGAAATTACAATTACTGTTTCCTCAGTTCCCATTTTTGGTCTGTTTTTTTGTGCTTACCATCAAGACACATTATAATCAGTAAGACCACCTGAATGATCCTCGTGGATGAGGAATGACAACAATGCTGCAAAAAGACTGTTTTGAATTTAATGTTTTTATGATGTCATTAAAATATTTCACATTTAAATACTGACCACTCTGTCTACAGCCGAAGATGGCTGCAGAAGATGTGGGGAAAATTTAAACTAGGTCAGTTTTACAAATAAACCTCACCTTGAAGGCAATAGCTTACTCTATTATAAAGGACAGAGATTGGAGATTGGGTCTGTAATAAATGAACTGTTTGTGGTCATAAACCCACATACATGTAACAAGTGGACCCCATGTAAAATAAATAATAAAAAAAAAAACAAGTAGAAAAGGGCATTACGGAACCCTTTCACACTCATATGTCTAATCTAGAGTTACTCTGATACTGAAACAAAATGTGAGCAAGTACATCAAGGACATTATGGACACTGATAGAAACCGAACCCAAGGTTAAAAACATTTAATACAGTGTATTAAGACTGACAGGAGAAAGAGATTCCGTTAAATGAGGTCAAACACAGGAGTTTCGTCTGATGAAGATTTCAAACTGAGCTTTAGTCCCCCAAGTGGACACGGGGAAGAATGACTCATCAGTAATGGCATATACAGAGACACACAAATACACACAAATACACACACGCACACACACAACCATACCCACTTTAGCAGGGAATCTTAACTCATCTTAACATGCTCTTTGAGTTAATAATCTACTAAACTACTTGGAGCACCGCTCTCTGCAGGGAGACCTTTTATCGCCATATTGATGTGCATGTGTCTGAAGGTCGTGTGGTTTCTGTCCAAACTAGGACTCCTAGCTTCCGTCTTACAGTGTGTGAGAGATTACAGACCACAGAATGTTCCCTCCAGCCATGGTTAACCTGTCAGAAATATGCAGCTCCACTACAAGAGTACTGAAACCACAATTTAAACACACCACGAATCATTCAGTCACTCGGTTGGCTCCGCTTTCAGGAACTGTTCACAAAGGCCGGCACAAGAAAAGCACCACCTCATTCGAGGTGGAAACTTCTCAACCGCTGGCTATTAAGGTCATTTCCCCAGAACTAAAACAGGATACAGAGTTAAACGGTCATCAGGGCTCGTGTATCTTATTACAATGTTTGCTCTGAAGTCCCGTTGTGAGTGAGGTTAAAATGACATAAAAATCCAGAAAGGCTAAGACCTACAATCTTTTCAGCCTGGAGCAGTGCTCCACCCAGTGGTCGCAAACTGTGACTGAACATGCTGCTTGCTCAGGCGGCTATCCGGCTGATTTCTGAAGCCCTCGTTTTCCTCTATGCCTTGTACACTATATGAACAGATGTATAGGGACACATCTGTTTTTCAGGGTTTGCTAGGCCTCTTACTTCCAGTGAAGGGCAATCTTAATGCTTTAGCAGACCATGCCTCCAACTTTGTGGACCCAGTTTGGGGAAGAACGATTTCTATTCCAGCATGACTGTGTCCCCGAGCACAAAGCGAGCTCCATAAAGACGTGGCTGGAGGAGTTCAGTGTGGAAGAACTTGACTGGCCGCACAGAGTCCTGAACTCAACCCCATCCAGCACCTTTGGGATGAACTGGAACGGAGATTGTGATCCAGATCTTCTCGATCAACATCAGTGCCTGACCCCATAAATGCTCTACAGAATGAATGGGCACAAATTCCCACAGAAACTACAAAATCTTGTGGAAAGAAGATTGGAAGCTGTTATAGCTGTCATTAAAGTCAGTATTGGTGTAATGGTCAGGCGTCCGAAAACTTTTGTCCATACAGTGTATTTCCTATAGTCCTGAGAGTCAACTCTAATGCAGTCAGGACAAATAATAAGAATGAAGGATCAGCACTGTTACAGTAGTGGATAAGGGCTGCTTGAAGTTACTTTAAACTTAAGATTTTATTTCGGATGAGCTTGTGTTAGGTTTTATGTTGTTGAGAATAAAGGTATTTTTAAAAAAGTGCTTGTATGGTGTTTCTAGAGCTTGGCTAGTGCTGTGTTACCAAACTTCATGTTTCATTCTGAGTCTAAAGAATGTAAAAATGTATGTGTTGATTATAAAAAGGCTTAAAATATGTTTTCTTGGGGGCCACTGACAGCTAGTGTTACTGAAGCTGTCAAAGCCACCTTAAGAGTCCTAAAATGTACAGTTTTTAATGAATCACTATTGAATTTTATGTGAAAATGCTGTCTTCTAGGACAATGACTCATATGACAGCATGGACAGAAAAGGCATGAACGCAGTACTGGACACAGTCATCTAACATTACCCATGTGAGAGCTATCTGCGCTCAAATGACACTTACCGTAAAGTTGTCCTCTGCCTTAAAATGACTGTCCACATAAACGCATCCCCGGTCAAAGTCCCTCATCTCAGAGCTGGATTCAATGGTCCTACAATAGGAGGAAAAGTGAGAGTACAGAGGAAATAAACATCACTCACTGGTCAAACAATAAAGCTTCTGAACACAGGCTAAAGGAGATCGTATTTAGAAACACATTCTAGTTTTAATAATACATCGCAATATAAAAATAATCATTCCAACAATTGTAATCATTCCAACTATTCTGATTATTGTCGTTTTAGAAAGTTAGTATCTGAACAGCAACCAGTGCCAGTAGTGCTGATTTCATTCTTTTTTGCACATATATGTAAATCATGCTTGGACATTTACATCTCTGCTTCAGACAAACACATAGTGGAAGCTCTGTGGTGAGAGAAATATGAGTCTGGAGGTTATGAGTTGGACATTAGCTGAGAACATCTGCGACTGACATCATCCCTGAATACTCAACCCCAAGTTGCCTAGAGACAGGGTAAAAGGTGCTACAGCTCCTCCCTTTGTATAAAGAAGCTGCACAGAATATGCAAATAATGTCTTATAATTAATGAAAGCTTTGCTACTAACGCCACAGCTGGCCTGATTCGAGTCCAATAGCTTTGACCACTTTTGGACAGAAACATTATTTAAGATTAGAAAAGATAAACCTTTATTAGTTCTACAATTTGCTTTGTTAAGGCAGAAAGTGGACAGTACAAAGGTAAGAGCGGCACAACAATCAAATGAAAGCTACCGTATATAACAGTATAGTATAAAAGATCCACTATGCAAATAATACGAAAATATAAATATGGTCATTGGTGTGTGTGCAAATGTATAAATATTTATATATTAAGCTATATAAGTATATGTGTGTATGTATACATTGGATAAACGTATGTATACAAGACCATAGTGGATATTTATCTGTATGAACACTGGGTATATATAAAGAGGTACACACTGGAGTGCCCTCAGTAGTTCAGTAACAGCAGGCATTGACAAAAACAGCAAAAATGCATCAGACAAATTGCACAATGCACACAGTAATATTTCACCCCAAAAGCTGTACATGTTGCACACTAGAGAAATCCTGCACAAGCGAATATTTCCCAATTACAGAATTCTGTAACCAGTTTTGTGAAGTCACAAACCTTAACAGCTGAGAACCAGTCAAAATGGAAAATATTTGAGGTTGACTTACAAGGCTTATGTGGTTACATGTATCAAAAAACTCTTTTTATTCCTTAGAATAAAATATTTAGGTTGCTGTGCTTCTGGTGGATCTAAAGGACTGACTGGCTACAGGTTGTTTTTGCAGCTAAATTTCTATATGTACTTTATGGACTGGGGTGTGATTGAGATGTTTTGAAACATTGGCTGTATTTATATATTTCATTCAACTCTTTAACTTAAAATGTGAAAAAAGGTTTTCCAGTATATGATACCTTATGCACACATTTTTTTAAGCCCCCAGTGCACATTTCACAGCAGCCAGCAAGTGCCCAGCTTAAGTGGATCTTCTTCAAACCTGTTGGAAAACATCCTTGTGAAGCTGCTTGTGAGAACAGCGGGATGTGTGAAGCTGTTTCAGGGCAAAAGGAGCTTCTCTGAGGACGGTCGCTTTGATTTAAGATGTTATTTGTTAGTGTTGATGACTTCACCAGTAATCTACAATGTAAACACCAAATTTCAAATAACGTAAACCTGTCCTGAGGTGGTGTGTCCAAAATTTGACCGGTGTTGTGTGATCTAAGAGGACTAAACAATATTTCTTCTTTATATTTCATTTTATATTATCAAAGAGCAGTCATAAAAAGAATGGCATCCAGCCTACCAGAAGAAGTTCTCTGCGTGGGCCATGTTGACCATGTAGTCCTTCCCCCCCACCTCCTGGAAGTGCAGGGCGATGAAGCGGGGCTTGTGCGTGTGCACAGTCTTTCAGACAGACAAGAAGAAGAAATTATATTAAACAGAGAAAAAAGTCCCAAAAAAATCTTCACTCATTCATTAATGATCGCTCAGACAGCAACGTCTACAATAATATAGAATCAAACTGACTGCAGAAAAATGAATGACTCTATATTTTACAGTAGTCCGCAACAACATTACAGGTTTCAAATAATCTGTGTGAACCTCGGAAGTGGGACACTTTAAACGCTTACAGAACGATGAACGGAGTTGTGGATAATGACAGCACTGCATAGCATCAAAATAAACTTAAAATTAACACCCAGAATGCATTGCACTTCAAAGGCGTGATTCAAAAAACAGTGTAAACGGGTAATTACAAAATATTTCATTAACATTTGACAACTTCTAATTCTGTCTAGTTTATATTCATACATACAGTAATTATTATTACTCTGTCATTATTATCATGAAGTTACTTGTAACTTTCTAACATCCTTCCCATTACATGTTCTGTTGATTTTAGTACAAATAAGTACAAATCCTCTACAGAGAACAAACTAATATTTTTTCCCAAACTACTATTTTTTAGTGCAATCTTTTATATTTTGATGAGTTTCATTTAAAAAAAAACACAATAATCCATAGAATATAAAATGTGCCCCAGGCTCCATTTCATGTGTTTGTTTTATCAAGTCAAAACCAGCCAATAAACAGTAGTTATGTATTAAAATAGGCAGAAGTGTGCTATGAAGAGGAAGAGTTATTATTTACACTTTGAAAATCGGGTGCCCCAAATTTAAAAAATCTATTAAATGAGAAAAATGAACATGAAGAGTGTTTCCACACTTTTAAACGACAGTGTTTCACTAGGTCTGTTTGCATATTCAGTATCTTTGATATTAAAGTCTCCCATATCAGACTACAGCTGGGCCAGGATTGCTGGTAATAAAGCTGGCATGTTCAGCTCTGACGATGTTTGATCACTTGACTGCACACAAACTCACCGTGAAGAACTCCCGGAGCCAGTTGCTCTCAATTTCCCCGACCTGAGGACGAGAGAATCTGATTTCAGACTCAAAGCACTTTTACAATTAGGCTGTAATCAGCTTAAACCTCAGGACAGTTTCACAAAGGCCTTCTATCAGTAAGCTGGCCTGCGGGCCTTGTCCACTGCAGTGGGATTTTCACCAAAGTCAGTAAAGAGGAAAACACCTGTTGAACATTAGTATCATCTTTAATGAACTTTTAGAACAATAAGATAGACGGGGTTCTTTTTTTCTCCCAGGACAAAAAAGCTCAAATTTTTGATTGTTTGCCTGGTGGGTAAAACACTTGCCTGTGAACCTGATGACCACGAAGTTGCAGGGTCAAACCCCCTCACTTTCTACCACTGTGTCCTTAAGGAAGACACTTAACCCTCAGTGCCTCCAGGAGGACTGTCCCTGTAACTAATGACTGTAAGTTGCTTTGGATAAGAGCGCCAGCCAAATGTCCCCTTTATCATGTACTTTTCCTTCATTTTCCCTTCAGAAAATTTGGTATACAAATAAAAAAACAGGAAACATACAAAACATATAAAAGAAGAAGTTAGAAATGAAATGTTAGAAATGAAATGTTTTTGAAAATCATGTAACAAACCCCTTTTAAGACCAGGTGATTTACTGATTGCATTTTCAGTGCTACAACATAGAAAGCATGCTACTTAAAGACCTCTTCACACTTGTCTATGTTTTTTGCTAACTGTGTATTAACCTCTGACTTTTTCTTTCTGACAGGGTTTGTTAAGGTGTGCATTTTAGCTGGCAGTAACTTGATTAAAGCAGATTTAGGTCTAGCTTTGCAGGTATGAAGAACAGATGTGGACTACTTAAGCACTGACGTACGTCGCTCTGGATAAGAGCGTCTGCCAAGTGCCGTAAATGTAAATGTAAATGTTTCATGGAAAACTGCATTTTTCTTGCTTTTTGTAACAGAAGACTGATGTAATCCATAAACATTGTTCAAAGCTTCTTTCCTCAGTCCACACAGTCTGTATACAGATCAAAAAACAGCCCATATGAATTCTCAGTTCATTTATGCATGTCAGCTCATTCAGCACACAGCAGCTTCGCGCACTCATTTACACTGAAGTTATAAACCTTCATCCTAGACTGTGAATGTGAATGTGAATGAGGCAAAAAAAAATAATTTACATATCACTCTTCAAGGCACTGTAACACAAACAGCCTGTTTAACTGTAAGAGATAAAGAGAGGTTAGAACATGGTCATGCAAAAAATAAGGACTGTTTTTGATACATCAAACCACATGAACCTCACAAGCGGACCTCTCCTGTTCTAGTACGAAGGCACGCACACTGAAGGCATTCTTCATTTACAGGCTTCTTGATGCCATCTTAAGGATGCTGTTAAACTATTTCAGTTATGAACAACAAAGACAGAAAAGTGCTGCTCGCACACGTCTTCACTCTGGCACTTAAAAAACCTGACAGGCAGCAAAACATTGACCAAATTTGGTTAAGACAGCTTCAAAACCAGTAACAAAAATGCTTAGAGCCGAGCAAAAAATATTTATTGCACCTCGTCTTGTGTTCTTCACAAAAATAACACTAATAGTGGCTAAGCTGCGCTGAGCTGTATTTTAAACTTAACACAGACAGTGGGTCCAAAAGTCTGAGACAACTAGTGAAAAATGCTACTGTTTTTGTTTTTTTCTAACCGAATGCATTTTGCCATTACAATTTGAGAGCAATGTAAAATCTTTGAAATATTTACAGCTATTTCAGTGTTTCGCTTTAATGCTGCACACTTGAGGAGGCAGGGGCTCCACAGGTTTGTGCAAAGGCTCTGATGAGCAGATCAGATCCACCCGAGAGTCGTCTGAACACGGGCTTCAATGCAAGAGATAAAACTAAAAAATATTTTTGTACAAAGATCTTTAACCTGGTGTCACAAATTAAAACTGAAATGACTCAGAAATACAAAACCTACAATACACCTTTTTATTGCTAATTGCCATGTTAAAAAGAATTTTACATTTTAACTTTTTGACTTTTTAACATTTTAACTAATACAAGTAGGATTACTTGTATTAGTTTGGCTGTAAGTCTCTGACTTCATGATAATTACATTCAGTTTTCGATTTGATTTATCATGAAATGATTGACGGTGAATAAAAACACATCTCAACACTGTTCAATTAGATCTGATTATGTTTGTACAAATTAGAATTATATTAATAATGATCGAATCGTCAGTTGCAACTATTCTCACAATAGAGGAAGGTAAATAATAAAAACAACAGTTTTTTTTTTATTTAATCATAAAAAGTGGTGTTTAGAGGTAGTGGGGAAGGGGGGTATGTTTGAAAAATTTCATTCTGGCCAAATATTTAACACATACTTTACTGGGGTTTATCATCAATGCATCAAAATTGCTGCAGTTGAATTGCCATCTTTCCACCAGCCATAGTTATTAGTATTGTCAGTTTTATTATTCATTTTATGATTGATGTAACATGACATGCGGCGTCCGAGTTCATTAACAGAACAAGAGAACGAATTCGATTCATCACTCTATACACACAAGCCACTGCTGTCCTTCACTCAATTGAACACTCATTCATTAATAACTTAAACAAGCTTTAGACAAAAGGTGTTTGAACAAAGAGCAGCAATAACTTGCAGCGCGAGGCAACATGGACCAAAGGCCGCGCTGCATAATATATGAGGCCCTTTGAAAAGACATGAGGAGAGAAAGTGTGTGTGGATTAAAGTGGTAACCTGAGTCTTGTTAAATGTTTATCAGAGGCAGGATTTGAGTAGAGACATGCGAGTCATGCCTGTGTCACGTATCTCATATAACAGTCAAAGGCAGATGTGTCTCAAGACAAAAGCAGCACAACCTGTTTCGCAGCAGGTGCACTGAGGAAAATTCTCAGGACCTTTATAGAGAACATTCCTCACGTATCACTACCAAAAATATGCAATAAATGCATGCATGGAACACATGTTCCTTAAAATTAACCTGGCAAAACTTTAACATCGAATATTGAATGGAGTCAATAGTCATGAAGTCAGAGATTTACAGCCATGATAGGAGAAGTACTACTACTCATAACTTTATGTACAGGTCCAAAATGTTAAAATGAATTTGAACCTGGAAATGTTCCATAAAATCAACCAGGTCCGCCTTTAAAATGGTAAGTTGTTGCAAAGCAACTTAACATGTTACAGACTTCACAGTTGATTTTGAGGAACATATGTTCATGAATTTCACTGAAAGTATCATTGAAAACCTTACAATTTCAGAAATATGTCAATATTTTAATAAACTACTACATTTATTACACATATTACAGTATGAATATTACCGCTAACTGCTTACATGTATTATCATTTATGATTAAATCTTTGTCAGTTTCTGTTTTTGTAAAACGTTTCATACAATTTGACTGTTTTTAAATTGTGACCTTTAAATCGTTTCACCAGACAACTACTATCATTTCTTACTAAACTCATTTTGACGGCTGACTTTCAGCAGAATTTGTGCTTTAAGATTACATACACGCACACACACGCACACACACACGCACACACACACACACACACACACACACACACACACAATCTTATAACACCATCCATAGAGTTTCCATTCAGGGCTAACCAAGTGTTGCGAATCCCGAACTATAAAAAGAGGGTATTTTTAATCTGTACGTTTATTTGTTCAGTCTCATGAGTCTCATTATTCCCTGTGCTGTGCTTAAATGTCATACACTGGCACCGGAAAAAAACAACTGATAAACCACTTTAGTGGATTATTATACCTCTAGACACTGTTCTGAAGTCAGCTTTAAAACGAATAAACTTTTTCATTTTTCCCTGTTACTCCACTGCCAGGAGACATTCAGTAACAACTTCATGCAATACAGCATCAGAAACTACATAAAGTGTAAAGTGACCATTTGTCATACGTGAACTCTTTTTCACGGTGTGAAATTCTTCCTCTGTATTTAACCCGTTCACCAAGTGAAGCAGTGGGCAGCCAGGAACACCGCGCCCGGCGAGCAGTGTGTGGGGACGGTACCTTACTCAAGGGAACCTCAGTGGTGCCACTAGCAGTCCTGGGGACCTTCTGATTGAAGGGGCAACTAGGCATCCACTAGACCACCAGCTGCCCATAAGCAAGTCTAGATTCCTGAAGTAAACATGAATAATGTCCAGAGTAACTGGTTTGACATTAGCTTCCACTAATTGCAAGCTACATTGCTAAGAAAACTATAGACACAATTTTTTGTCTTACATTGGGAATAGGTGGGGAATTGGGTAAATGCGATGCTTATCTGGCCAGTATAAGCTACCATTACTCATCAGATATGTGAGCCTTGTAGATTAACTAAAGATGCAAACTTTAGTGCAGCCGGTGGCAGCAAACACAAGTTGTGGGTTTGAATCCCAGAACTGCTAGTGGCACCACTGAAATACCCTTGAGCGAGGTACCGTCCCCACACCCTGCTTCACTGGGCGAAAATGTTAAATACAGAGAAAGAATTTCACACTGTGTGCAGTGGTGTGCTCACGTATGACAAATGAAGAGCAAATTTCTAAAACTCACTCAGTCCAAAAACTTTTTTTTTTTTTTTGAAAATCACGTTTTACTTGTTTTACCTATTGGAAAGCAATTCTTACAGGAAACATTTTTTTTTAATTGAAATTTTACAGTTACTTGTCATTTTTCAACGCCTGTTCCTAAAGTGCAACTCCTGGACATTTTAGTTTGGGCAAATTTGTTCAAAAAATATAATGAAAACATTTAGTAAATCGGTTTTAAGTAAATCGATATTCCATGTCACAAAATTATGTACAAGTTTAATATTTATATCCTACAACATGATACAGCATAGAGTCAATGACAGCTAACTGCATAAAAATTATCCTGGGTAAGTAAGTACCACTCGCGACTGCTTTGGAAATTCACCTAATCTTGTACCAGGTATTATGCAAGGACTGCGTTTTGGTCGGTTATTCTATTGCAAATAAAGAGGTCATGTAAAAATATGCCAATAGTAGTGTTACCTAAAAAAATCAAGTGAGTTTTGGAAATTTGCTCTTCAAATGGAGACTTTATTTTAAAAATCAGATATTGAAAGGGACTTAACAGTCAATATGATTTCCAAAAAAATAGTTTTGATAACATGTTGATAACATGCTGTTGCCATTGCCGCTCAGCCAAAAATATTCCGTGAAGCGTGGTTTCTTCAGTCTAATGCACTGAGATACAAATTAGTCTTACTGTTTGCCTCATTTCGAAGTTTTATGCGTGTCCACTCTTCTCCAGCTTCACAACTTAACTATATACTTTCTTTACTATAATTCTCTTATTCTGATTGACATCTGAGTAGGGAAAACTACTCCTAGGTCAGTTTAAAAATAAAAGTTCTCGCAGCAACTGTGTGGACAGTTTGCATAGTTTATTTGCATGGGTGGGCAAGGTGAGCTGCTGCGTGGGCAGGACGTGCATAATGCTGCTCTACTACACCAACAAGGCCAAGAGAGAATAAGAAGATCACCTGCGTGATCAACTGGCAAACAATTCAGAAATAAAGTCACCAAGAAAAGCTCTTTAACTTACTAGGACCATGTCAGCTTGTCAGGGGGGCTAGCCTGCCTGCATCCTGCGATGATATTTTGAATGATTCAACAGTAGAATCAGATTACTGCATGATAAAATAAGGACAGATTTTCAAGTTTAATGGTTTTAAACTGATATCATGTATTTATTATGTGGCGGTAAACCAAAATGCTTATGTGACGCTATTGCGCTGAAGTTACTGCATAATGCAAACCCAAGTAGCTGTAGTCAAAATTTTTATAAATCCTTATGTATTTAAATTGGCAGATAAGACATTACAAATAAAGACATTAAGATAAGACATTAAAAATGCTGGATATTTACATCAGCTCACAGTTTTTCCATCCGTCCCCAGAGGACTCAGATGAATGTTTGACTGAAACCTACCTCCACCTCTATACTGTGCCAAAAGATTACCAGAAAGTGAGGAGAATTTTTTGTTGCTGAAAGGAAGCGATTTTATTCTGCACAATATATCATTTGTTAAATTTAACCACAGTTTAATCCTTGTATTAAGGATGTATTATGCAATCACTCTAGTAACTGATCACAGTGTTTTTACCGTGTGCTACGAGTTTTCTGACCATTCAAAGCTGCTGATCAGTCTTTCTGCGGCTTTTTCATGTGATCTTCCAAAATAATTTTGGCTAAAATAATTCTTCTGTAACCATGACGTTTAATGGATTCACCATTGCATTTTTAATATACTACAATCACAATCACAACCATGTACTAATCACTTAACTACAAATGTGTTCTTCTTAGGCTTGTCACGATACTGAAATTTCAAACTCGATACTGATACTAAGGATGGTACTCGATACTATTTTCAATACTACAGGGGGAGAAAAAACAAACACAGGAACTTTTAAAAAAAAAAATTAAAGTGTGAGTAGACAAACAAAATGCTCCGTTTTCTTTGTCTACTCAAAATTGTACAGCGTCTTTGGGTATTTTGAAAAGCACTTTATAAATTAAATGTATTATTATTGTTAGTCTAGTGAAGTTTCAGTCAACTAAAAGTCTGAGCATTTTAGTCTTATTTTAGTTAGAATTATCCATGACTATTTTCGTCTAGTTTTAGTCAATGAAAACTAATGACATTTTAGTCTAGTTTTAGTCAATGAAAGTTGTATTTTAGTCTCTTTTTTTAGTAATGCAATTCTATTTAACCCAGTCAATATAGTATAAGTATAGTAGACAGTAGTATAGACAAAATCTAAATTTTCTTTTAGTCAAACCAATTCAAACAAGGTTATCTTAATAATATACTATTGTTACCTTATAGACTCAAGAATCCTGTACATACATTCCAGACACGGAAAACAATCTGATTTGAATTTACGACATTTATTTTGCCAACCAAACATGTAAGAACTTAGAAGTACACGCACATAAATTTAACTTACCTGAATTCTTTTTTATTCCTGAACAAATATAGTCTACACAACCAAATCAGAAGAATTTAGGATCAGTTTTTTGCATGGATATGGGAAAGGCTGCTTATCAAAATGCTGTGTGTTAGTGACTGTGTGTGTGTGTGATTTCTCTCTCCCTGGCACTATATTTGCAATGTGTCCCAATACTTTTGTCCACTCTAAATTCACAGTGCCTCTCAATGGACAAAAGTATTGGGACATAGTGCCATTCAACAATATAACATGATATATTTCGTTATAGTTATCGTCACATGACCAGCATTTACGTTGCGTCTCGTCTCGTTTTTGTCACGTGATAAATGTTCGTTGACGACGATATTTAGTGATAATTTTCATTGAGAAAGTAACACTAGCTGAGGGTCTGTGTAAAATTTCGCGGCTCTAGGTTGTTCCCGGCCGAGTTACGGGGCTATGATGTAAACATTGGGTCCTCCAGGTAGCCGGGGGAGACGCAAAACTGGCACTGAAGTATCGATACCAGTGCTAATTGAAATCGAAATCAATACTAAATTTTAGTATCGATTAGTATCTAGAATCTATTTTTTTGACAACCCTAGTTCTTCTTAACTACAGAGTGCATCTCTTTGGTAAGAGGACCTTAACAAATGGACAGTGTTATACAGAGACAAGGCAGATGGCTTCTCAGTGTATGTATTTAAAATGCAGAGTGTATTTTGAGAGAGTGGTACTTTGTCTATCCCATGCTGCCAAAATAAGTGATGGTTCTGTTACTCTGGCATGGGTAACATTGGCCTAAAGGGAAAAAACAAAACTAAATATAAATTCAGCCCCATGTTTGTCAGTCACATCCCCACTTTTACTATGACACATATTGGTCAGTTTTAACAGCTTTATTGCTCAAAGCTCTGGTGTGGTTGACTAAAGTGCAACTAAAGTGCTACAAAGCCATGTTTTATCATTTTACACCCTCCTCCAGCTCAGGCAAAGGGGACGAGGTGCCAGTTGCATTTGCAGCAAAATGCTTCACGGCTACAAACTTTTTGCTGAGATAGGCCTGCAAAAAAAGGAACCCCCAAGCAGCCTATTTGAGAAATGAAGATACCACATCATTAAGAGAACTACTTTTACATTTCCCATAGTGTTCCTGAACAGCAAGCATGTAATTTTGATAGTTGATGTGTCGAGCATTCGTATACTAAAGCACTCATATATTCAAGCTACAGACTTTTTAGCCTAAACAACTACAAATCTCAATAAAGGCCTTTAAAAAGGGCTTTGTTACTATCTGGAAAACGTTAAGAAATTGTAAAAATAAATAAGTAAATGATAGTTAATTTGGGCATCTCACCTCAGGCCTTTTTATGCAGCCGTTGAAGCTGCAAGAGCAAATGCCTGAGAAATTAAATGTGATAAAGTATTGCACAACAAGAAAAACGTTGAATGGAAAATGTATGATAAGAGGTTGGTATGAAGATGAGACAAGTCTGCTGAATCATCTCAAATATGTACCGTGATGGTTATCTGAGTAGGTTGCTGCTGGTCTCTGGTAATGCTGGGTGAGTTCTGGTTACACCCTTAATATTGTGACGCAAAAAGGTGACAGCGTCAATCACGGATATGTGACAATGCATCATGACATCATGATAGTCCTATTAATTAAAAATAGTCCATTCACAGCCAACAAACCACTTTAGCATGTTCATGTCATCAAGCCCACTCCTCCTGCCTCCCATAGCATCAGGACAGCAACAGCATGATCAGTTATCGGATTTTTTATATGGTATTGCACCATGAATGCGGTATAGTGAATGGAATCACATCATTACATGTCCACTACTGAACCCTTAGAACTCAAGAGTGCATCAGTAAACTGATTTCAGTAAATATAAACGGTGTAAAACAGTCTAGAACCAGTGTTTGTTCTCCCACACGCTCGCCATTTGCTGCTTTTTCTTTCGGTGCACCACCGCTCGGCCACCCTCCGGAGCCCCTCCCACTGTGGGTTTCCCCACTCACTTGTGGACGGAGATTATCCTGAAAGTTCTCCTGGCTTCAAAGATCGTTTGTTTTTTTCTGTTTGTTTCTAAGACCTAAAATAAAGAAAAGTGTTCATTTTTGTTCTTTATGTTCATTTACATGTGATGCCATATTTAAAACCCCAGTAGTGGTTATTATTAGGCATGCACCGAATATTCGGCCACCGTAAATTTTCGTCCGAAAATGGCAAAATGGACGAAATTTTTTTTTTACGCGACTCAAACAGTGATGACGCAATAAACAAGCGCAGCCTGCAGGCGCGAGACTGGATTAGAGTCAGCATGTCTCCCGTGTGTAAAGCGTGGAATGCCGAAATTTCTAGAGGGGGTGCATCCACAAAGACTTTCTCAACGTCGGGATTAATTTATCATATAAAATCAAAACATCCCGATCGAGCACAGAAGAGGCAAGACCCTTCGTGCCCGCCCACATCCAGTGATTACAGTTAATATATGGGCTGTCAGTCTTTGTTTTGATACACTATTTTGTTATAAGCCTACAGAGAATGCTGTTTTATCTTTCAACAGTTTTTAAAGCACCTGTTCTGAATGCACTTTGTTCTTGCACTTTGTTCAGAATATTAAAATGCACTTGAATTCACTAGTTCTATGACAGAAGACCTTTAAATGTATAATATTTCAGCCATCTTGCTTTTAGGCTATTCATGAGTGGGGCCAAGTAAAATATTTAATTTCAATTTAAATTTTATATTGTGTATAGTTTGAATGCTAAATACATATTTTAATAGTTTTGTAACAGATTTGTTCTTTTAATAATTTAATAATAATTTTTCTTTCCAAGTGTTTCCTCATTTTCGGTTTTCGGTCCAAAAAAATAATTTCAGTGCATCCCTAGTTATTATTATTATTATTATGTTTTTAAATTACAGTAGCTTTGGCTCTACAAAGAACATACATCTGAAAGTCAGTCAGCAAGCTCTGTGTAGACAAAAAATGGGAATGTTCACAGCACTCATTGGCCTATTGCAGCCTCCTGTGATATCAGTATTGTTGGGCCACGACTGAATAGATGGACTGATTCAAGTTCAGTGGTACAGCAGGTATTAGCTCTGTCCCTGCTTTAAACTATTCTTTATACTTTCAGACTTATAATACTTCCTCTGTCTGTTGTCTTACTCCCCCCCTCCTCTGCAGTAAGAGTGGAAGGGTGGGTCAATGGAAACTTTCTTCATCTCCTGTCTCGGGAGACTTTCCCAAATTTGCAACGCATCATTTCCTATCGCTGGGCTCGTTTCCAAAGAGCTGACATTTCAGAGTAACTTTAAATGCTTTAAAAGTGTCTTTCATCTCAGGCTCAACTGAACACCCTCATGGGAAAAAGTCGGAGTCTAAGAAAAGACATCTTGATATTGAGCTACAAGAACATGTGACCCACAGAAGTGGAAAACAGGTGATGGGTGACTCACCTGTACCGATTTCAGAATCTTACCACTGATTGCAGTGATATACAGCGAACACAGTACTACTATTTAGTCAAATACAATATCCAAAATATGCTTGTGTTTTGTATTCATTTTCTATATTCCACTACCATGTAAATAGTTTCTCCGGTTGTATTTGTGTATTCAGTGAAGGACTGCAAAAAATCTGTGGCCTGTAAACAAGCAGCAACCAAAAATGTTTATACTTTTTAGAAAATATTAATATAGAATAACAGCTTCATTAAAGTCTTGTTCCTATACTGACATTCCATTAAAAATTCAGGTCAAATAAAAATACAATTTGTGGCACTGTTCAGAAAGAGTTAAATTACCAACATGGAAAAAAAACAAGCGTTGCTAAGGTTCATG
>JBBIGA010000016.1:2645807-2659564 GCA_037576975.1 Alestes dentex
AACAACAGGAACTCTATATATCCCCACTACTTAAAATAGTTAATGTTTTCCAAATAATTATTGAAATTATTATTCCAGCTGCTGGATAAAGCAGCATTTGACGTGTCGAATGTCACATCAAAGATCACATATGGTTAGGTGGTCATATATATTATACGTCCAAAATGAAATGTATACCTGAGGTGCAGCTGATGCACCTGTCTGGACCCTCATCGTCACACTTATGGCAGGTATGGTGGCACTGATGGCACTGACCGTCCTTCTTGTACTTCCCAGTATTGCAGTTCATTACACAACGTCCATCATCCAGAAACCTGCAAAAAATGAGACCAGTATGTAGTGGCCGATCACTGGTGAAATCTGGAGACCATCCCAGCCACTGTCTTAGTGCCCCTGTTCCAGGTGAGTAGACACTACGGTTACAGCAATTCTAAGTAACATCTGTCCCTCTGAACATCTGGTGGTCCCTCTCCTCCAGCTTTGTTACCTGGTGAACATGCAGCTGAGGCAGTCGTCAGACGCTGGTCCTTTGCACTTGTAGCAGGTAACGTCACACAGTTTACATTCCTCACCCCCAGTCACGTACTGACCTGGTAGGGTAATAGAGGACATTTTCACACACAGATTCCTGAAAGTGAGGAAATACACTGATGCTTCAGAGTCACCCATGGTGCATCAAGCTGATCATGATTTGGAATTAGCCACATAGTTAACTCTGGTGCTTTCTCTCATTTGAAAGTTATGTTTTTGCACACAATTCTATTGAATATAGTTCAGTGGTTCCTAACCTCAGTCCTACACACTAAAATGTTTTCCCTGCTCCTACACACCCTCTTCAACTCGACCATGGCTTGTTAAAGGGCCCATAGCCTACATTTTTCCTATAGCTTACATTTTCCACTGTGGTTCAAGTGGTTTTATCTATAAAGCAGCTGGAGTTCAATCCAAAATGACTATTTCCCAACCCCTCTTTATCTCAGACAGGCGGTTTTTTGTTACAGCCTTTAAAACCTATATATGCAAATGACTTCCGTACCAAATGGATCCTCTGTATTGTGCCTCATTTCGAAGCAATGTGGACCAAAACACTTGCTGTGAATGGGTGCAGCTATAGTGAAGGAGGCCTAATATATGTAGATGTTGGTTTCATGAGAACCATGAACCATGAATTCAAAACGTTTTTTTTTTTGGTTTTTTTTTTAATGCAGCTCGGTTTACATAGATAGTGTTGGGAATCGATGCATTTAAAATCATGCTGACATTCTATGTTAAACTCATTTTATACAAAAGAGAAGAATTTGTTTTTCCATGATATGAGCTCTTTAATTATTTGGTTTAGGTGAGCACTGAACATGGACCAGGACTGGGGCGTACTATGCTCTTGTTGATTACAATACTAGTTTTTAAAAATAATACAACAGAGTTCTCAGGTTACTTTTAATAGTTAAAAGGAAGAAAAACACTCATGTTCGCCCAGTCCCGTGGTTTTTTTTGTTTTGTTTTTTTAGGTTTTGGTTTTAGAATTAGGTCTGTGGTAAGAACAAAAAGTCCATGATGTTTAATTTTTCCTGAAAGAGTATAAGTTCATCGAAGTGGCTCAGAGATGGGTAACCTTAAGTAGCTCATTGCTGCGATCACGCTTTAGGCCTTTTTTTCGTGCTAGGACAACGCTTCACTACCCTGTATTTTACTGCGCACTACGTAACACAGCCAGTATCAGTGGTAACTGGTGACAGAGGGACAGTGGGAGAGAAATGATGAGTTGATTCCTTATCGTTGTTGTTTGCAGACCAGTTGAAATGCTGTGAGACGGGGAAAGTCCTTAATCCTAACCCTAACAGTCACCAGTTAGCTCTGAAACTGGCAGTGTCACACAGTGTGCATTAAAACACATAGGGTAGTGAAGTGTTGTCCTAGCACGAAAAAAAGGCCTAAAGCATGATTGCTGCACGTTTTTGAATAGATTTTATGTTGTGATGGCTGCACGAAAAGTTGTGAGATCGGGTTGAATATTCATACAAAACAGTAGTTCTTGGGCTGCTCCCACTTTAACCGATGAAGAGGAAGGCAAGTGACGAGGAGACAGAAAAGGCTTACCTTCGCTTTACCTGTTCTCGTGTTTAAAGGTTTGGAAAAGGGTCTTGGGAGGGGGCCAAACTGATTCATGTTTCAGGTTCTAGACCGTGCCGCGCAGTCACACTGCAGACGCTCGGAACAAGAAACCTTCAGTGCATGCAAAGCCCCGCGCCTTAATTAAAGCCCATTCAGCACAGAACAATTCAGTCACTGTCAGCACTTTCAGGTTAGCTCTGTTCATCAGGAGAGGAGTATGCGCTGTTTTCAAAACCCACTTGATTTGACATGAGCCCACTGAGTTGAAATCAAAGTTTGCAGCCTTGGAGACATGGCTCCCTGTGCACACAGATCTGAACGTTCATTGCCTTGATTATCTGCAGTAAATCAGAAGTGCCAGGGCGTAGTCAGTGCATCCTGTGCGAGTAGAGGCCGTGTGGTTAGAGACCGCCTTCATTCCTGCGGCTGCATCAAAAGGAATCAGCCTGTATAGTCGCTTAGAGATGACTCTACTGAAAAAGGCACATAGTAACACGTAAACAGAGCCGTCACAATGCCAGAGAGGTGGGAGAACTCCCTGAGGAGAACCTCTGACCACAAGCTCAGGGACTTTTTCTTGCGCAGCTGAGAGCGTTCCCATAAAGAGAGCCGGAGGTCTCTGGCACGCTGACCTCCCTTCTGACCCCAGAGCTTACGGTCTGATACACCCTATTGAACAGAACAGAACGCCCACAAATGACCCCACATGACCCCGTCCAGCCCTACACTGCCCTAATTAACCTGCCAGTCATTTAGAGCGGGAAAATGTGGGCCAAAGCCAATGTCATGTCACTCCTAGAGGAAGAAAGAGGACGAAGCTGTTTTTAAGAGAACAAAATTCTTCAGAAGTTTCCATCTTAGTAAGTTCCTTAAGTGCCTCGAGAACTGGAGGGGAAAAATATAAGACACAGTGAAAAGGCATTTGCCAGCTCAGACCAGGAGAAACAAGGGGGGGAAAAGTTATAAGCTGGACGTAAACCAAGCATTTCTTCAACACCACACCACTGAGCGAGACTGTAGGTCTTACCAAGCACCGATAAACTTGCGCAACAGACAGAGTAGGAGCCGCTAGGTCTTGGGATGAGAGTGAAATGGAAAAGGAGGCTGTTTTGCTAAACTGCTGGAGGTTATGAAATTTCAACAGCAAATGAAGTTACGCAAACATGCACTTGTTTGGGTTTTTTTTTTTTTCCACCCAAAAGGTGGCCATCAAGGTAAGAACAAAAACACACCAGGCTCACTATTAGCAACCCGGCTGTCCATCGTGATCGCATTTGCAGACATTTTAATACTAGCTGGAAAAAAAAGTGGCATTTAACATCGTAACCAGACTTTAACCTCCCACGTTAAAATATCAAGAAAGAAATATTCAGATGGTTTTACCATGCAAAAGCCCACCTGACGTTATAGGGGGAAAACATTTTCTTAACGTGAAGGGGACCACAAATATTCAAACAATTCCCTTTCAGAGGCTGAGCAGCTGTGGAAACGCTCGGTCTCTTTTAAACTCGTTGTCACTATCTAGAAGGGCTTGTGTTGTCCCTGACACATATGACTTGGGATTCTCTTGGTCAAGCAGGGAATTGTTCCCCTCAAAACAAAGGAGCCTTTCTGTGAGGAAACAACAAGAGGACCAACTCATTCCAGCACCACAACCTGACTGGAACAATTGGAACCCGGGGACAAAAAAAAAAAAAAAAAAAAAACTTCTCACCAGAAACCCCCTAAAACAGTCTTCCCAACGTCTTGAGTAATCTAAAACCAAGATCTATTCATTAGTCGCCTTATAAATATGTATTTCTTACCACAGCGATACAACCCAATGTATGCTGAACCACTCGAAGTGATCCATTCTCCTTCATAAACCTCCTTTAAAACGTAAAGACAAAGAAAGCAAAATATAAAATCATTTAATTTGCACTCTCAGAGGAGCCTTGTTTTTATTTTAAAATTCATTAATAAAAAGATCAGTAAACCGTTCTGTCCAGTTCTCTCTAAAAGACAAAACACTTTTTCTCAGGGCCCTTACTACAACAAATCCTCATCTATATTGTGGCAATTGGCTAAAAACAGAAATATAAAATTTCATTAAAAAAAAAAAAAAAAAAAAAAAAAAAATTCCCTCACCACATCAAACAAAACTGGGCTCAGAAACATTTTTAGGTTAATAGTGATCAAAATACATATGTACATTTGTTTTTCAAAAAAAAAAAATCCTTGCCAGAACAGAATAAGTGTAAAACATTTATATAATCCTATATAACATTAGTTACGTAACTTTGCATGTACTGTACTCGCAGACAACTCATGATCGTAACGTCTCCTTACGCCATGAATACATCGTTAAAATGCAGCGGGCCGGACAGAATCCCGCCCACATAACAAGACTCGTCTGAACTGTAACCACTTCGAAATCTTTTTTTATATATATATAATATATATATAAATAAAAGGTTATGTTGTACCACATGGCCTAAACATGAAAATAAATCAATTATTCATAAATAAAAGACACAAAATCCTCTTACTTTAAGCACAAGTGGACTGGTCAGATATGTTTTATAGGGAAAGCCGGACGCTAGTCCATGTTGCCTAGTACCATTAGTAAAGCCTAAAGATTTTCTCAGTATCTTTCGGAAGCCACGACCTCTACGGGTTCCTCTTTTTTTTTTTTTTTCCCCCCCCGGTCCGTAGCAGGGAGCACGTATACAGTTATGGTCATCCAGACTTCCACCTTCCGGAGGAAAAATTCTAGAAATTCACAGACAAGTGTTGGGGATCCATTCAAATGAGGTTTCAGCATAATATCGTTAGGGGTTTAAAAAAAACAAAACAAAACGAAAAACGAAAAACGACTAAAAGAAAACCAAAAAAAAAAAATAATAATTACGGTTACCCCCCAAAACCCATAATATCAGTAACAATCCCATAATATCAATAGCACCAGTTGTTTTGGAAATAAACATTAAAAAATAAAAGTATGAGAATTGATTATGCATTAAACTCTGTAAAACTCTACTTCTAAAACCTAGTGTGAATAATGGACTACGCTCCATGGGCATGTGAGGTCCTACACTATCCATAGACTCATTCCAACCAACGTTTTCAAAATAACCCGCCGATGCGTGAACGGCCGCGAGAAGGCGACGAAGGCTGCGATCACGGATGAAAGGATCGCGTTTGACTGAAGGCTAAACGGACAGTGCTGTGCACAGCCCACACATAAAAGCATTAGAACGCTTCACTGGCCGTCATTAGGCCTTGCGTGGCGAGCCCTTTCCACATTTGATCCTTTTCTCTCGAGCCATCCATCACAAACTACCTGGACAGTGTTGCTGCAGTGAATTCCGCAGTGTAGTATTGTCTACTGCAGAAAAGAAACGATAGGTCATGTGCGTTAATCAGTCATTCTGAAGACAAATCAAGATGGCCCAGCTGTGATAAACGTGAATCATGAGAGGGAAGACAAATCGCTCGCCATGAAGGACACCGACTGTTCACCGCTTGCTTTCTAGGATTATAAACAAAGTGTTTTTTGGACCCGGTTATGTGTACAAAACAAGTTGTGAAAATCCTATGGTTCCATACGTAGCATATGCTGATAGTTAAAGACGCATTTAAAAAAAAAATAATAATAAAAACAAGTACAGACAGACATTTAAGAGAGCCTGAGGTGATGAATTTCTAGACAGTGAGACATTCCCGAACTAACCTCACCTATCAGCAACAACAGTGAGGAGTTAAACTGTACTGGTAAAAACTAGGCCACTAGGTTGCTGTACTGCAGTGACGAATCCTGGATCGTTAAAAAAACACGACGGCGTGATTTACTCCGCCGCGAGGCCGAGGCCTTCCCTTTGCTCCCAGAGGTGCAGCCGAAGCTGAAAACAGTGAGGGCTTCAGTGATGGTTTCAGATTTATTTAGAAAATGCACAAAACTGGGCGTGTGTCACCATCCTTTTAGACTGAGGACAAAAACAAAGAAACCTCACTTTTTCAGTGGGCCTCGGGCCTTTTTGGTTTTATCGCTGGACCCAAACACAAAAAAAAAAAAAAAAAAAAAAAGACAACCAAATCAAATCAAAATAAACAAAAAATACAAAATTTGGCATCCATGCTTTGGTCACAAAATACTGACATGTATGATTTGTTGTTTATTATTGATCCCAGTCGCAACACCCTGACAGTTAGTTCCAAAAAAACCAAAAAAAAAAAAAACCCAAAACACAAAAAACCACAAAACAAAAAAGAAACCAAACGCGCGCACACGCAAACTCGCGTGCTCACACATACACACACAGGTAAAGGTAGGTTTGTTGTAGTTCTGGCACCGAGAAACCTCTCAGCATTGTCCCGTATCAGAGGTTCCCGATTGGAAATATAAATTAGCGGAATGTGAGTGGCAGACGGGGCCTGAATGGTTCTTCAGCCCTTTAGAGAACACGTTCTACAGCACAGCTGTTGCAGAACCTTCCTCTGGCATAGATTGTTCTTTTTCACCAGCACACAGAAACTCCCCTCAGCCCATGATTCTTCATTTGCTTTCCACAGAGCAGGAAGAGGAGAGAGAGAAGGGGGGAGGGGGGCGGGGAGGCCATGGCGGACGATTGGGCCGTGAAACAGGAAATGATGCAGATCAGGCGATCAGGTCAGGTGAAACGGGGTTTAGATCCGGCGGATTGGCCGAGGGACGGAGGAGGTCCGCGTGTGATTCGGGAATCCGTCATGTAAAGAGTCGAAAAGAAAGATCATAGGGAGGAAAAGGAGAACAAATATTTAGAAAGTGATCAGACAGAAACATTTCTTGAGACATAAGGTTTCATTACGTTCTGTGTTCTGCTGCCAGCATGTAACTATGCGATTAAGAAGCCCTCTGCCTCGAGTCGATTTGAGTAAAATGGACAAATTTGCAGCGCCAATTGAGATAGTGGGGCACAAAGACCATATGAACTAAGTTCTTGCAGAGGAATAAACGAAAATATGTACGTCAGCAGTTTAAAAGGAAGGTAATACAACAGTAACAGAGAGCTGACAAAGGGCCCTCTCTGTCCTTTCAACACCTACGAAAGTCAAACCTTCCACGGAGGATTTGTGCCTCAGGCAGGAGCTCAACAAAATGACAAGAGACTTAGGAAGCAGGAAAAAAGCAATTAACCGACAGGAGAGTTCAAAGCCAGGAGGAAAGAAGGCAAGCCGGTATATAGTACTCACCATCTTTGCAGATTGTGCTGACGGCACACACGCCGTTTTCGAGGTTATAGCCGTTCACGCAGGTGCTGCAGTTCCTCTCCCCGGGGCCTGTGCATGTGTAGCAGGTAGAATCGCACCTGGGGGAGGAACCAGAACAAAGCGCTCAGACTTCAGAGGCATTAGCACGCCTTTAATTACCGGAGGAGCCTTTGCTGAGTGTGCGGTCGAGCGCGAGCACGGCGCAGTACTGACTTGCGGCAGGACTTCTGGACCTCCCCGTTTTCCAGCTGCTCGGCCAGGTAGTAGCCCGGACTGCAGGTGAGCACACACCGCCACTCCTCCAGATAGTAGCCCTCCGCGCATTTAGTGCACGCCTCTATACCAGTACCTGAGTAACAGAGACACACTCACATTACCAGGCAAGCGGACAAACTACACGATCTGTAATGCAAACAAAAACGGTGACAAATTAAAGGAAAGAGCCTCAACGTACAAGTGGCTTCTAGAGTGCATGATGAAGAACCCGAATCAGAAAACTGGAGGAATGCATTACAGCACGGACACACAGAGACGAGGACCATATCAAATATTAAGTCTAAATAAATTCAATAAATACGCGAAATGAAATACATTTTGCTGTATACGCAAATGTTGGGGTATAAATACTACAGATAAAGTCATTCACAAGTAAACCAAATGGTGGTATGGAGTATGTTACTGCACGTAATGGAGATCAGTAGTATATAAGTAATACTGACATAAGTATTGATATTTCACATGAGAAGACCAGCGCGCAGAAGCGGTTTACTGTTGCATGCATAAAAATGCTGAAGAGACCGCAGCAAAACTGGGGCACGGGTGGCAGGAGCGTCAGTCAGAGGTTGCTCAACTGGCCCGTTTCTCAATAGGAACAGTGGCTAAAATGACATAGCTGTAGAGGATCTATAGGACTGGTTGGAAATTGTAGTCAAAAACACACATTCAGTGACTGTAATGTTCATCTATTGTTGTGATATGTGAGGAAAAGCAGAAGAGAAGACGTTCCCTAGGAGGATATGATCAGACTGTGTCAGCAAGAACAGTCTGTCCACCACTACACAGAGAGGGGTATTGTAGTGGAACTGCGGTGCACAAGCCCCTCGTTACAAAGGCAATTGACCGTTTGGGTCACTAGTGGTGTAAACACTTAAGCGGAGGTCCGCAGAGAGGAAAAGTGATGTGGTCAAAGAGTTCTCCACTAAAGGATGAGAGCGTGTGTGATGCGTACCAAGAGAACAACACAGACCTGAATGTTTGACCCCTACAGTAGCCGTCTGAAGAACAAATCAACTTCCGACTGATCACTTTTATCCTAATATGACACATAATACTGATGGGAATGGGTTTTTCCAGGATGACCACAAGGTATGAGGGCTCATGTGAATGTTTTGATGATCAAAAAGAACGTAAAAAATATATTCTTTTGTAGTCATTAGATTCAACCCAGTTCAACATCTATGGGAGATCTACAAGATCTACAAATTAGACAGTGCTGAGGGGATATCTTTTGGAGAAACCTCCAGTGCGGTTCCTATGACTGTAGCTGTTGTGATGGCTCGTGGCACCTTACTAAGGTACTTTTTTATCCCTTTAATTTGTCACACGTCCGTAAGCATGCTGTAATTCTACAGTCTAAAGAAAAACAGTACATTTGCATATGATATAAATGACATGAATATTGTTTTCTTTCTCTCAAGCTCACTGTATAACACCGTTACTACAGCTGCGGTTAGTAAACAACACACTTCTGCAAACAAAACTGGTTAAGAAGCTTAGAAGAGGTTCTCTTCAGACGTCCCACGGGGTAAAACTGGCACAACGCACGGCCGAGGCTAAACAGAAACAGCCTTACAGCAATTTAAAAGCAACCCAAATTAACGTCTTTCGTTCTAAATGAGAAAATCGTATAACAAACCTACTAAAAAACTCGTAAAACCATTACTCAAACAGAAAAAAAAAACTAAACAGAGTAAATGTATGTACCTGCACAGGTAGCACAAGCAGAATGGCACTGCTCACACATCCGTTTGTGCCCGTTGTAGTATGTGCCCGGCTCACAGGTCAACTGGCATTTATTCCCCTGTAGACTAGCAGGGAGAGACAGAAGAAAGGAGGGATTGGATCAGATATGAAGTAAAGGAGTCACAGAAATCAGGTCTTCCACTGGGTTCAAATTCAGCATTCAAGCTGACATTGGCAGCGCATGTCCCGAACACTGCAGCACAAAATGAAATCAAATCGCTTTCTTATAACATTTTAGGGACTAACAGCCTATTCTGGTTTTCCTGCGACAGCAATAAACCACATTCTTTGACTAATGACAGGTACTGTCCGTCAGAAATGAATGTAGACTCCTATTACCGTTTTGTTTAAACGTGGCCTTGAATTACACTTTCGAATAAGTGAGGGCAGAAATGTTACCAGGAGCTGAATTTCAGTCCTGTCGTCCATCTGTCCTACCTGCAGTAGTCTAAACAAGTCTGAAAAGCTTAAACAAAGCAGGGATTAAAGTCCAAATGTGCGGGTGAACAACCTTTACGTCCAGTTCAGGGAAGTCACTCCTGGAACGTATTTGAAAATCGCTCACAGCGCACAGCTGCTCCGCATTAGGAGGTTCTCTCTGCACCATAACCCGTTTTTCTTCCCTGCTTTCTTTTTCCGCCTCGTCCACTTGAACCTCTCCAAACGCTATCGCGGAGAGCACCGGGGAGCTCTGAAGCGCGATGGCTGTCTAGAGAACGCGGTGTTTCGCCACACGTTTGAAGCCCAAATGCTGTATTAGGGATGTTTCCATGCTAATGATACAGAGTTCTTGAGTTACGACATTGTAATGATAGAGGTCTTAACAGTGGAAAAGCCAGCAGGGCTGTTTCAACTACATTTCAGGCCAAATGCTGGCTAGAGTTTTGACAGGCTGGCAGGAATAGTCCAGATACCAGACCACAGAAACATGCTCGGTTATGTGGAACAGGCTGCATGGAAGAGGAATTACCTGAGGCCTGGTTTGCATTCAGTGCAGACGTGTGCCGAGGTGCACTTCTTGCAGTTCTCGCCGCATTTACGGCACATGCTGGTGTCTGGAACAGAAATAGCAGCGACAAATTTCAAAACTCTAGGGTTTTGGGGTTTTTTTCTCCTTTCATCACTGTGACTAAAAGTCTGAGAGATTTTAAGAGGAATGAAATGATCACTTCTTAAAAGACAGAATTGGGGAGTTCTGGGTGGTCCTTTGCTTTTAGAAATACTATAAAAATGAGAAAGTGGAAAACATGTTCTTCAGTCATTACGGAAGAACTGATTTTAGTCATTTACAGCAAAATTCAGTGAAGTCTGAGCTCATTTTATGGCCAAAACAATATTTTCCTTATTGTTTCTACAATATAAGCAGGTAGGTAGTTGAATAGATAGATAGACAGATAGATTACCGAGGTCTAGGTAGGAGCCCTCAGGGCAGGCATAGACGCACATGTTGGATCCCTCTCGGAGGTAGAGTCCAGGCCGGCAGGAAGTACACTGATCACTGCGGCTGCCAACGCAGGACTCGCAGAGAGGAGAACACTTCTTACACCGCCTCTTATCGTCTCGGAAAAAGCCAGACGGACACTCAGGCACACACATCCTTAGGGAGCGAGAGGCAGGGATGGAAAGAGAGGCAGAGGAAGAGGGAACTCAGCAACTGACAGCCGCGATAAAACAAACAAAAAAAAAAAAAAACACTTTCCCCAAGAAACAAAGGCAGAAGTCGCAGGCTGAAAAATCATCAGCGTCAGTGTGTGCCTCAAGCACGACCGTGTGTGTACAGACACTGGTGTAGAAGCTTTCAGAGAAAACAGAATCAATCACCTACACACACACATACACACACACACACATACACACATACACACACACACACACACACACACACACACACACATATATACACACACACACATATACACACACACACATATACACATATACACATATACACATATACACATATACACATATACACATATACACATATACACACACACACACACACACACGAGACGTGCTAGCAGGGGCATGTCGATGTTCTGTGGTGTTTTTCTAGAAGTTAACTGATCTTAATACATTTTCTCAATGCAAGTCAACCAGCGCATTCCAAAATCCTTTTAACAAGACTATCATGATGTTTAGGACTATGGACAGACTGAGCTCAGCGTTCTTATTGAAGAAAAGGGAAAAATTCACCCAGACCATTTTCTCCTCCAAGATAATCTTTCAAATTACAGCTTTAAGACCAATTAAATCTGTAACAGTCCAGACGTCTACAACGCTGCTCAGTATCCTTGCAGATGTATGTGTACGGACGTACCTGGTGTTGTTCTTGAACTTGAGAAAGTAGTGCAGGCAGTTGATGCACTGATGGGGCCCAGGTCCTTCACAGACATTATCACTGCATTCTGGGTCACAGGGGCCTTTTAACAGGGGACAGATTTACAGGATCAAAGAATGGGACCCTGGAACTCGATTTTCAGAGGACAGAATGCTCAACAGGAATGCCCTGGCAACCTTTCTGATGTGAGTGAGAATGAAGACCGGACCTACCCACATACTCCTCGCTGTACTCGTCGTCGACCTGGGTCTCGACCACCATGCGATGCTTCTCCGAGCGCAGGTACGGGTGCACCGAGGTGCCATACAGCACCAGAGACCACTCCTTCAGTTTGCCTGGGAACAAACACAGCTGTCATATGTCTATATTAACCAGTACAGAAAACCTATAGTGACTATACAGGCGTCTGGATTACCTGGAGATTTCTGATTGCGGAGTTGCGAGGGAGTGTCGTAGATCTCCAGTAACCAGTCTCCAGCAGCTTTCTCCCCCCAGCAGTGCGTGGTCATAAACTCCCAGTTCTTAAAGCCTTCCATCGAGTGGTCAAACAGCCTACAACGCCACACAGAAACGATTAAAAAAACAAAAAAAGGCAGTTCCTTGATGCAGCACGTTGCTGAGACATCTGGAATTAATTCTTACATTTTTTTTTCCACAAATTCTGAAGAACTGTAAATATTTAGGAAATTCCCCGGAAAGTCATGGAAATTTAGGAGATCCCCGGAAAAGTCATGCATTTGTCAGGAAGGATGATGTACCGCTATGCAGTTCGCTTAATGACACGGAACTGCCTCTTGCAGTGAACCTCAACGTCTCCAGGCCGTGTTACCTGTTGGCAAGGAGCTGCGACTTCGTTCCTGATGGTGAGGTGAGGTTAATCGACAGGTCCCCTCTCCGCGGATGAGTAATTGTGATGCGCACCACCACATGCTCCAGATAAATGACGTGATTATTGGCGTTATCTGTACAGCCTGTTGCCTTGTACACAGAGCGAACCACATGTTCCGGGCGAATTGTCCTGAAATGGGAAGAATTGGGAAATACTGTCACTCAGTTTTACAATAGTTTTTAAACTACAGTACTACAGTAACTACACAAACATTCAGATTTTTTTTTTTACATTAATTTTATCAAATATACTAAAGAGAAATACAAAATGGTTTACAGTAAATAGTGATGTTATGTTCAGTATATCAGTGTGTTCTTGTGGAAGTCCAGTATTACTTGTAGTTTACGTCAGAAACCTATTAAATCAGGAGCTGCTGATGGAGTTTCACAAATCCAAACAACGTCTGGAGGAACCGAGTTCTCCTCACCAGCTCACAAAATAACTTTCCTTTTATTTTTTAAATCTTGGTGCTTTTTACTGCCTTCTTGTTAACTTTGCTAGCAGAAAGACACTTTATCACACACTGAGAAAAACGGCTTTAAACAATTCGTACAGGTGCCTAAGACTTTACCACAGTATAGTACTTGGACATATATGTGAGACAAGAAGGAACCGTTTGGATTAGCGTAGCCGTTGACCCACTCGAGTACCTGATCATCTTATCAGCGTTCTCAACGCATATGTGCTGGGCAGGGACTGGCTTCCATCGCTCGGCTTCTTTGACCATGGCTTCCGCATCCATGAGCCCAAAGCCGTACAGATGACTTACTGCAAATACATAAATACATACATGTGAACACATACGCATACAAATTCCAATAGAGAACAAAGGCATAAGCCAGTGAGGGTTTGTTGATGATGTAATAGTAAATAATGGTTAAGAGTTTTGAGAAATTAGAGGAAAGTTAAAAATTCTACTTGATTTTTAGTATCTAGTATAAATGTCTGCCATACTAGCCCAAATAAATAAGCCCCGATCACTATCCCCTAGAATTTATAAGCAAGCCCCCCCTTCCCACTTTACTCAGATAGGATGCCTTCAGACACCCACTGGGTTTCTTTTGAAATGTTTATACCTTTAATTAAAGGCAGGAGTAATAATACTATATATATATATATACACACATACACATACATACATACACACACACACACATATATATA
>JBBIGA010000016.1:2667594-2678218 GCA_037576975.1 Alestes dentex
ACACACCTTCACACACACTTTCACACATCTACACACCTTCACATGCACCAGCATCCATCTACACACCTTCACACACATCATCATACATCTACACACCTTCACACACACCATCATACATCTACATACCTCCACACACCTTCACACATCTACACACCTTCACACACACTTTCACACATCTACACACCTTCACATGCACCAGCATCCATCTACACACCTTCACACACACCATCATACATCTGCACACCTTCACACACACCATCGTACATCTACACGCCTTCACACACACTATTGTACATCTATACACCTTAACACACACTATCATACATCTACGCACTTTCTCACACACACACACATACACCATGTTCCATCTACCCACCTTCACACACACAAAAGTACATTGCACATTCATACACACGGGTGTACATCTACACAACTTCATTCTTACAATTGTACATCTACACACTTTCGTACATCTAAATATCGTATCCAGGTTTACTGGATCATGTCACATTGTGTGATTTGTAATGGTCATAAAAGTTTGCTGAAATTGCAGTCTTAAAGAATGTCATTTAATGAACACTCACAATCTGACTTTATCTTACACTCAGTATACAAAAAAATTAAAAAGTTCACACCGAATCAGAGACAGGCTGTGCGATTAAGGCTTGGGCTTGATGTAAATCAGCCTCATCTCAGTCAGTTTATTTTTTATTTACCACTTGTTTATTTTACTATTGTTCTTACGTGCACAGAAGTCTGATAATAATCAGCTTCTAGTGATTTGATATCAGCATGTAAACCAATAGATACAAAAGATTAAACCTTCCTTTGTAGCCCATATATACTAGCCACTGCTGCAGTTATCTATAAAAATGGATGGATCGACTACAACTGGAGCAAAGGGGAAATTGTGTAATTTGGACTATTTTTTAACTGAAGAATGTAGACAGAAGACTTTGTGACTGGACACTGGAAAAACAGGTGAAAAAGAGACGTTTTTTTGGTTAGTTTAAGAACTGCAGCATTTTTGAAGCCCCAGCAGAACAGTGCTAGTGCTGAGTAGAAAACCCAGGCCAAGCTTTCTGGCCCAACCTTCCAAAAAAGCTGCGATGCCATCTGGCACCGGCTCACACACGCTGGCAGAGTGGAAGCCACAGACTCAGGAGGGGTATCCATCTACTCACCACACACACACACACACACACACACACACACACAGCAAATATCCACATTCATAACCAAATACCCTTCTCGCACTCACAGAAATACTCTATAAACACACTCACACAGCAGCGTAAGAGAAGGGTGTTTACCCTGCACTCAGCTCTGCACTCTTACTTGTTCTCATTGCTGACGTCGTATCTGGGCATGGGGTCCAAATCATTTCCATTGACATCATAACTGGCCTGGTTATCCTGCAACACCAGAGAGAAAGATATGAGGACAAGCTGCATTTAAAAATGAGGACGGGACATATTTATCGTTGGTCAAGCAGACCGGAAAACTGGATTATGCTTTAATTATGCTTTAAACAGACTCAAATGTAAACATGGTTGGTATGACACAGTAAATTCTCAGGGTTGGTTTGAATCCAGATGACGTTTTCTACGCAGTGTAATGAATGCTCGTAGTATTTTGGGAGTAAATAGCAGGCAATGTTTTCCATGGAGAATAATGACGAGCCGAAATGCACATGCATCAAGCAAAGAAAACATTACTACACAAACTCAAATGTGTGCGTCTGCTCACTCCCTTACGCAAATAGCTCTGCAAAACATCAAATTTATACAATTTTCCACTTACTCCAGATGCAGTGGATCAGCCAAGACATGTCTGGAGTCCAAATGTTACTTTTGCTGTTTAAAACTAGAGCTGCGAGAGAATAAGTCAATAGTCACCCAAATCATTTCTGTAAATATACCCCCCAAAATTTCCCCAAGTCCGCATCCGGATTTTCACTAGGGTGACAAAGACTTATTGATGTGGTTTAGGACACAATACGACTTCCTTTCAGATAAAACAATGAACAGAAATTCACTGTGTGGCCGAACACCGCAGACAGCCGTTTTAGACAATAGGGTCTGTTCTCACAACCCACCTCAGGGATAGGAGCGCTGATCTAGAATCACTTTCATAGACAATGACAGCCCTAAATATGCAAGAATCTGATTCAAGATCAGTCCATTATTCTGCAACTCCTAGTCCTTTTATTGTCTGAAATGACTGCCTGAAGATTTCCATCATTTTTATAATGGTGGTCATAATGCGTTATGAACCACAACAAATCGGCACAAGCTTAATGAAGAGCTGGACGTGGTTTCAGCAGGTTGAGAGAAGATCTGGGGATGATCTGGGTGGCAAATGACTTCTACTGTGCAAGCAGCAATGTTGCAGCTCCAGAGCTAAACTAAAGAAACAAATCGGTAAATTTTGATTTTTTTTTTTTCTTACTGAACCATTCCTTCAACTCTCACACTCACATAGTTCTGTACAAGATCCGGATGGTTCCTTTCAATCCCATCATCCAGAATAGTGACCACCACATCTTTCCCCGTGTAGCCCCTCTTCCAGGCGCCCATGATGTTCATGTCCGACTGACAGTTATGGATGTTATCGTTACAGTGCTGCAAAACATACGAAACAAAGAAATGAGCAGGTGCCTGGACAAGTGGGACAAACATTATATACAAGACTGAAGGAGCGTGGGATTACAAAATACTGAATTACTGGTTTTGGTGTATTTTATTTATTTGAACGACAGCTGGACGTACGAGCAGGACTTAACTGAACGCCAACATTGTGATGAGGAAAGACAATAAATAAAGGCTATAAAAAAAAAAACCCTGATAACACTGATTTCCCCAAGGAGGACCACCTTTTTCTCACTTTCTCACTAGGCATGAAAAAAACAACATTTATTTGGCACCACAGTTGGAACTGCAGACCACCTTTGACAAGTCAAGTTTATTTGCTCTCAAAGTACAACTGCCAGGACAACAAGAGAAGCTCATGTTAGATGGTGGTGTCCAGGTCAAAGTATTGATGTTATCTGAGCTGCATTAACCATTGACAGAGTGGAGGAGAGTGCAGCTATGAGCACACCCCGTGTTCTTCACCGTCTGTGTGAGCAAGCAAATTACTGCGGTGATCAGGAATACACACGCAACCAATATTTACTCCTCAGGGTGACAATTACAGTCCATAGTCCCACATATCCAAGTGAACGCCTCATATACGACAACAGCAGCCACTTCTGCATCATAAACCAACGCAAATGAACATAATAGGTCAATAACACACACGTTTAGGGCTCAAAAACAAACTGGGACATCAAGTTCAGCTGCAGCCACCAAACTCTGCAGCGATCAAAGAGCAGAAGTGCACAGGTCTGCAAGGTATGATCAACTGATGACCTTCCATTTTCTGGAAACAGGATGTCCTATAAAAGCATTGCACGCCGATTCGATTACCCGATAAATTCAATGGTAAAACGAGCAAAACAAGGCAACGTTTGCGAAATCACATAGTGAGAAATGGCAAAACAGGCCCAAGTAAGTATCTGACAACTTTTCTGTCATATCATTTCATGTTGCCATGACACATGAAATGATATTAATGACACATGAAATTGTATTCATGATACATGACATGATATTTATCACATTATTTAGTTTTTCTGACATCCGGACCAAAAAGAACAAGTAACGCTCCATTTCAAAAAAACTGCTATTTAATATTAGGAGTTCAGTGATGTCATTCAACTGTTTACACTATAATCCATCAAACCCAATTAAACAAAGTGGTCACTGGACTGACAATATCTCAGAAAACATCATTTGACATCATTTATTCCAATGGTGATCAATATCATCATCTTGCCCAGAACATTTCAGGACAGAATTGTCCACGCAGGACAAAAAAAGTTGTATGAATCATATTTAAGTGTGTAATGTGACATAGCGAAGGTTCAAACCAGTCCCATTTTCCGACAAGGATTCTGCCAACACCGCAGTAATGTCACGTCCTGAGCTCTGTAAATCAGTCCAATATCAGGGACAAAAATCTGAGACGTTTCCCTCCAGGGACGCGGTATGAAGTCAGTCCAGGCCACTATATAGCACAGTAGATGTAGCACTTTTAAGAGAATTTTCTGGAAAGTTCTACTGTGACTTTATACTATTTTTTTTTTACTGTTTTTGTCTTCGTGTCTATGCGTCTGTGCAACTGTAGCTTAAGCAATTTCCTCCGGGAAATTTCTGATTCTGAACTGGTTTAAGACACAATATCAGTTTTATACAGGCCAAGCCTTGGAATACTCACAATGTACCACATGCTGTTCCATTTCGCATCGTTGAAGTAAATGGAGTCGGACTGGGCCGGGCTGGACTGGACAGCGCTCACGTACGAAGGCTTATAATCTCGCTTTACCCTCCTTTTTACGACCTGCTGCTCAACCCACTGGACCTGAGAGAGGAGAGAGTGAAGTCGTTAAGATTAAGACTGCCTTTCAGAATCCGTTATTTGGATTAAAATCAAGAACGATAAATTATACACCCCAGATCTTTTGCGAGGGAGGGACCCAGTCTTGCATCGAAGTCCAAATGTAGCATTAAGGTGCAGGGCTCGGGAAAGTGTGTGTGTGTGTGTGTGTGTGTGTAGGAGTGTGTGTATATACGTGTGTATATAAAGTGCTCTTTCCATCAGTGTTTCACATTTTTGAGCTCGTGACTATCTATCTAGACCAAACAGATTTCCGTTCAGTCCGTATTTCGCCACGGGCGCTGATGTTCGCTTAACAGTAAAAAATTGGTGTAAACTGTGGAACATCCAGGTGTGTGGTCGCCATGGCGACGGCCTGACCTTTGGCTCCATGGAGATGAAGCTGTGTGTGCCTCGGCTGGAGAGCGTCGACCTTTTTATCGTCCGGCTGTGGAAGAAGTGATAGTAGTCCTTCAGGTCTCCGATCTGTAGGAACACCACAAACACACGGTTGACATACACTGAAAAAAGAAAAACAAAACAATGCTACCAGGTCGATACCAGGGGTGAGGACTCAAGGATCCAGGGACCCCATCCAGGGCCAGTCTGCTGTAAATCTGAGAAGAGGCATGAACTGAGGTGCTGAGACAGAGCTGAAATATTAATATCGGCCATAATCCTGCAGCACGCTGCTGGAATCGGCTCCGTCATTAAGAATGCAGAAGCCCGCTGACCTGGGAAAATGTTACTCTAGAGGACCTATCACTTTACCGAAGAGAAGGAGGGGACGTCGGTTAGTACGTGCAGAGGCTGACCACGAGCTTCACATACACACAGAGTACAGAGCAGTCGTACAGAGGACACAAACATCAATATATCCACGACTCTTCAGACAAACAACTTTTGTCTATCGTCTGGACCACCTGGTCATTTACATTACATTTACATCTTCGGCATTTAACAGATGCTTTTATCCAAAGCGACTTCCATTCCCTAACTACAGGGGGCAGTCTGCCTGGAGGAACGTGGGGTTAAGGGTCTTGCTCAGAAACCCAGTGGTGGTGTGTTGAAGCCAGGATTCGAACCCTTGGTCCAGAGGCAAGTATCCTACCCACTAGGCCGCCACCATTCAACACCATCATTTCCAACCAAAAGCCAAGCAAACCAGGACAGGGCAGCGACGGGAACAAGAAAAAAACATGGTTTACTACCCGAAAGAATGATTTATTTCCTAATAGCGGATTACATCATCGAGTTTCCACACAAGTATGTCAGGACTGAGAAGATCCAACTTCACCGTCAGAAAGTTTTCATTCATGATTGGTGTTACCAGGAATCTGTGTCACTGTGGCCTCACTACGGAACCACCCATCAGACCAAAACGGTTCATGCACCTGAAGACTGAACAATAGCTAAAACCGATTCTTTCCAACAATAATTTGGGCCACATTCACAAAACTTCATTTCTGTAAAAGAGTATATGACCATGTTCCACCAAAAACAACCGAACCTATTACCGGATCACTGTTACACAAGACCTGTGGAGTCTAAACCCTGATGAGGCAAAGAACAGGAACATGACTTTCTCTCAGCCCTCCGAAACGTATCTTTGGCGGAAATAAAGGGCCGACATATTCCACAGTTCAGCCAATGCTATGCGTCACAATCTCTAGAGCTTTGTACTTTGGCCATCTTCACTATATTTTCCCAGAAAGAGGCAACACGTGTGGCTCAGGCCAAGAAAGACACAAGACTTGACATAAGCAAGCTCAAAAAAAACTTATAGGCAAGAGTTATGATCACCCAAAAAGCTTTCAAAATGCATGCTGTAAATCTATATAGAGAAGCTCACGTAGGCCAAAAAAAAAAAAAATCGCTGACACTATACTTAGAAAAAAACATGCATTTTGGTTCCATGGCAAGTGCCAGTTCTTTAGTAATATGTGGCTGCAATATGTGGCTGGGGGGGTGGCGGGGGTGAACATGTCCAAGGGCAGATTATAAGAGCCTGACAAATCCAGCTCGCCTCATTAAGCTCACCTCACGTGCAAAAATTTTGTCTATTAATTTGAAGGGCCTTCTGAGGCGGCTACATGCCTGAACAGAGAACCACAAAAATTCTCCACAGGGCATTTTATGCTGGGAAATTGAGATCAGGAGTCTAGCCCATGTGGTAGACTGGGCTCCAGTGTTTCAGCGAGAACTTCCCCAGTCACATTACACTGGGGGCACTCTAGCCTGACTAATGAGAGTATCTGAACACACCAGGGCTGCTCAGTGCATTTACAGGCAAAACAAAAAAACAAAAGACACGGAATGGCTCAGGTTTATCAGTTTGGTGGGACTGTTTTGAGGGGTTTCATAACTAGGCACAGTTTGGGGAGAGTTACACTATACAGACTAAAGTAGGGGGACGCCTGACCGTTACACCAACAGGGACTTTAATGACACAGAATTCAAATCCAGAGACTTTAACATGGAGTTCGTCCCCCTTTCAAGTTGTAACAGCTTCCACTCTTCTTGGAAGGCTTTCCACAGGATTTTGGAGTTTCTATGGGAATTTTTGCCCATTCATTCTGTAGAGCATTTATGAGGTCAGACACTGAGGTTGGACAAGAAGGCCTGGCTCACAATCTCTATTCTAGTTCATCCCAAAGGTGTTGGATGGGGTTGAGGTCAGGACTCTGTACGGACCTGTCTCTCTTAAGTTTTTCCAGGCAGAACTCATCCAGCCATGTCTTTATGGACCTGGGACACAATCATGCTGGAATAGAAAAGGCTCGTCCCCAATCTGTGTCCATTAAGTTGGAAGCATCGTGTTGTTAAAAATGTCTTGGTCTGCTGAAGCATTAAAACTGCCCTTAACTGGAAGTAAGGGGCCACCGGAATTTAATAATTAAAGTTTATGTAGTCTTGGTCCAGATGAGGTAATAGTCTGTGAGCAGAAGTCCAGTCGGTGTGCAGCCGCTTGGTGAAACACCTGTTGGTTCCAGAGATCCGGAGCAGCGTTTGCTCCTTCGTGGTTGTGGTGGCGATGGTGGTCCTGGTGGTTTGAGTGTGTGTGTAGGGGGGGAGAAGAAATAAAGTGCCTTAGATCCACGTTTTAGCCCTGCTAGGAGTGAAACAGCCACGAGGAGCCACTCACACGCCGGAAAGTCTCTGAAAGTGTCCCGAAGTTTGGTGTGCAGCCTACAGCTTTTCCTGCCCTGACGTGTGGGCTTGAGAGTCAAAACTACTCTCTACCAACTTGTGGGGCTGCGAGGAGGAGAAATGACACCACGAACTCAAACAGGAACACAAACACAAACAAACAAGACCGGGTTCGAGTGCGTAAACGGCTGGTAAACAGAAATACGCAGAGAAAAAAACGGGGGGGAAAAAAACAATAATGCGCACTGGAGCTGTAAAATATGGGAATGTGTGAGGAGATGCCCACGTACCTGGCCCAGGTTTCGGTAGCCGTATCTCCTCGCGATCTGCTCAGCCAGCTCGTCTCCGTCCGGGATCCGCACAGCCCAGTGGTTGGTGTAAATCCGAGCTTTGCACGGGGCGAGGACGCAGAGGCAGCCCAGCGCCAGGACGCAGAGCCAGGCGGCACGCACAGCCCCGTCCAGCACCATCTCTCCCTCTCCCTCTTTCCTCTCTCTCTCTCTCTCTCTCTCTCTCTCTCCCTTTTCAAAACTCTTCCTCCTCCTCTCCTCTCCTCTCCCTCTCCTCTCTCTCCTCTCCCCCCGGGCTTAGGAAAACGAGCAAACTTCGCCTGGACGCGGAGCTCTGCTTCTCATCGGAGCGCCTGCTGACCTCCACATATACTCAAAAGAAAAGAGGAGGAGGAGGAGGAGGAGTGGAGGGGAGGGGGGAGGTAAAGAGAGTCGAGCTGCTTCTAAAGCCCTCCGTCCGTCCGTCCCTGGTGTGTGTGCGTGAAGGCGCGTGTGCGTGCGTGTGCGTGTTTTTCAGCTCCAGTGCGGCGCGTCAGGAGCTCCAAGTTGGACAGACAGCACTGTTTAGGCTGGATTTGGTCCTCCAAGACGATGCCGTTAGTGCCCCCCCCCCTCCTTTATTATCTGGGGTGTTTTTTTAGAAGGGGGGGCGGAGGAGGGGGGGGTTGTAAAGTGCAGATTTGGCTCACAGCGCCTCCTTCACACCACTAGCTCCACTCTGGAGAACCAGGAGCTCCACAGGGTCCTAACGCCACACCAGCTTCAGCAGGACAGAGCCCTCCGAGCAGGGACAGTCCAGGAATGCTTTCTCTTTTTTCTCCTCTCTGGGTGAGGGGAGGGTGGGGGAAGTTTTCTTTTCTTTTCTTTTCTTTTCTTTTCTTTGTTTCATTTCCATTCTTTTCTTTCAGTATAATGAAGAAGTCCAGGATTCCCCTCTTTTTATTTTTGGCTGAACTAGCTAGGTTATCCAGGAATCTTTTTTCTTTCTCTTGTCTTTTTTTTTTTTTGTGTGTATTTTTTTCTTTTTTTTTTCTTTTCTTTTCTTTTCTTTCATTGTAAATAATTACTTAATGATTCTTCTCCATTTGTTTATTTATTTGTTTGTTTGTTTGTTTATTCATTTATTTATTTCTTTAGCTGAAGTAGTACAATTGTCTAAGAACTGTCCGAAGATTTTTTGGTTTGTTTCTTTTGTATATTTTCTTTTTAATTGAACTGAACTTTGTTTTAACTGCATTACCTTCCTATCAGATGTCCTACTGGGAAAAATCTTGGTTTTGCTGAAGTAATTTGTTGACTGTCACATGCTATAGCGGTTTATTTCATAATGCTTTTATTATTAGTCTGGAACATTGTCACTATCCACAATGTTCCGTTTTTGCCTGTATGTAATGAATGTAGTGAAACTCATTCGTGATGAATAGACCGACATTCATTACTTTCTAAATGTTTTTTTTTTTCCCATTTTACCATTTGAGTTACCAATTTAAAGATGGTTTAGTTCCAACAATGTAAATATATAGTGGAAAAAAATTCCCACAAATAATATTTAGTTGCGTCATTTGTAACTAATGAAAGATCCGCACCATACTGAACGTGGTGGTCTCTGGGAGACCGGCTGAAAACAGCCGTAACCTTCTCGAGGCAGGTATATATAAAATATAGGTCTTGTCCATAAATGTCTTTCAGCTAAATATCTGTTAACATCATCTTATCATTTCCACCACTTTAAACTTAACGCTTAAGACTAATGCATACAATCCAAAACGTCATCCTCCATCAACAGTTTCACACGATAATTTCAATCTGAATGAAGTGGGTTTTTTTAGTCAATAAAATATATGATAAAAAATGACCAAATGCTACATTATATCTAGTGTTACATTTTTGATTTCTTTTTTTATTTTCAAAGCTGGAATCCATACATACAACTTAAGACACACATTCCCCAGAGAAACTGCTCCTTTAGACTGGATCAGCTAATCTACAACACTGTAAGTGATTCTATAAGTGCTCACATCTAGCCCTCTTTACAATAAGTGACACTGCGAATGCTAACCAAAGTTTAATCCAGACATAAGGAATACTATAAGTGACAATAAGGAACACTATAAGTGACAATACAATAAATGATACTAGGAGTGCTAACATTTGCCCTACAACACTATAAGGTATACTGTAAGTGATATTTAGTCTACAATAATATGTGATACTATGAGTACTAACATTTGGTCTACAATACTGTAAGTAATACTGTAAGTGCTAACATTTAGCCTACGACACTAGGGGCAAGTTTCCCAGACAGAGTTTAAGACTAGTCCTGGACTATATTTCTCTCTCTATTCATAATACTGTGTAGTCCAGGACTAGGCTCAATCCCTGTCTGGGAAACCACTCCTATAAGTGCTAAACAAAGTTTAATCCAGACATGAAATTATCATTAGCCTAGCAGTGGTAATCATACATTAATCATGGCTTATAATAAAGCGCTGTTGCTCTGTACTGTTCATAACTGTGTGAGTACCAGAGACGTTCTAGCACAGGGGTGGGCAGCTCCGGTCCTGGAGGTTCGTGGTCCAGCACGTTCTGGTGATTTCCCTGCTCAGAAACACCTGGTTCATTTCGCCGGTTAATTGTCAGGTTTAGTGAATGTGTTTGAGGAGAACTACCATCAAACTGTGCTGGACACCGACCCTCCAGGACCA
>JBBIGA010000016.1:2699571-2722725 GCA_037576975.1 Alestes dentex
CCAAGAGTGTGCAAAGCTGTCATCAGAGCAATAGGTGATGTTTTCAGTATTAATCTACAATGTAGCCAGTAATAAAACAAAGGAAAGCGTTGAATGAGAAGGTGTGTCCAAACTTTTGACTGGTAGTGTAAATACATAACTCGTTTTTTTCTGAAAGAAACTCTAGTGAAGTGACTTTAAATTCTGAACCGAGGCTCTTCTCCAATCCTCCAGATTGTGACGTTCAGCTGTTCTCCCCGTCTGGTCTGATCGAGAACCCAGTTAGAAATTCGTCCTCATCCTCCGGCACTCAGTCGTGCCGCGTGTTCATTGATGCACCTCCGTCACTGAGGATACAAATCAGAGCTCTGTCTGTGTTCAATACAACCTCCTCAGAGTCCACATACATCCTGGTGAGAGATTTTATGGTTCTTTCCACACCTGATGTACTCATGCTTGTGTGTTTGCTAGACATTTTATTATCAGCTGTGCAGGCTGAAGGACTGTAAAGGAAATGGAGTGAAGAAGACATTAACATGGCAACACAGGAAGGGCATTAGTGATGTTTATGATAAGCAGCTGTCAAGCTTGATTTTCTGCCAAGAAGCCACAGTGTGCTTGTTTTTGATTTCCCAGATCCGGGACGTGGATGCCGTAAAAACCACAGTCTTTAAAGGGAAACAGCTTTTCCAGTGGAGTTCTACAGGGAGCAGGGCTGAAGTGGAATTCCACGGGGAATACCAGCATATGAAGGGAACATTTAGAGCAGAATATTCCTACGTTGAGCCAGAGGAAGCTTAATCCATGCAGCCTCTCCTACCACGGCCATCCAAGAACTTCACTAAAAATGACAAATGTGGCCAAGCATACATGAGCACTAGCATGCACACATTTCACTTTACTATGGACCCGTTGCCCGTTCCTTTATGTGTTCCTTTCAACTGTCAGATCTGAAAAAATAACCAAACCCTGCTTTAATTCTACTTTTTTTCATTCATATACCTAGAACCTACTTTTCTTTCACATATTGTAAAAACAAGTTTGTAGACATTACAGCTACTATGTCCAAATGTGTATTTATCAATAAATATGTGGGGGGGGGTATACAGCAGTTCATTTAAGAAGACTACATGCTAAGAACTTGAGTTGAACAGAAAAAAAAACACGGTGATCATAGTAGAATCAAAAAGATTTTGCAAACCTACAGAAACGACAGCAGTAAGTAACCACGCAACTAACTCAAACGACATTAGGAGCATCTTAATAGGCTTTGCGATGTTATGGTGATTTTTCCACCAGCTCTTGTGATCCTTACTGAAATGTTATGGGACAAACATTTCAGTAATGGCTACTAGATTACAGAAATAAGGGAGAGAGAACAGTTCTTGTGCGTTCACTTTATGCCTTATGACACCATGCAGGCAGCGTAAATATCACTGCCATCTTCCCCAGGCTGGCAGGCTCTTCTTCAGGTCTTGCTGGTTTATTCATTTTCCCAGTGCGGACCCTCACTCGCCAGGCTTGAGCGGCTGCGTGTCCAGAAGGGCCTTCATGTCAAGCAGTGCGTCCTCAAGGAACCGTGCTAGTTTGGTGGCGTTGGTTTCCTCACAGCTGTTGAAGGCTGTCACAGCGAAATTGATGTGGTCGTCCATTGGGTTGTAGCAGACCCCGTAACCATCTGGTACCATAGGCCCAATACACATAACACAGTCTGTCTTTGATCCAACCTAGCAAAGACATGACACCATGGTAGGTTTCTTTGTGAACAGGTGAAGTCAATGCTTGTGTATGTCATTCTATTAAAGAGGCTTGGCCCAAAGGGCATTTTACTTTGAGCATTTGTTGATATTTTCGAATACTCATTCTTAAAATGACCTATTAGAAATATTTAGGTGTTATAATTAACCATAACTGTAAGTATTTTATTACAGCAATTCAAAATAAATCCAGCAGGTGGCAAGAACATATTAACAATCCAAGCTCAGCTGCTCCTGAACCATATGTTGCTATAGAAGCTGTAATTATGACTCTTCCGAAGAAGACTGAATACCAATGTAATGAATTAATACTTGAGTATTTAAATATATTCTTCCACCACTAATATCAGAGAAATCCTTCAAAGCATATACATTTTGGCCTATTTGACAACAATTACAGCAGGATTTTTTGCCAAACTATCACTTTAAAACTGAATGACTGTCTGTGTATTTTTAAAGCAATCTGATAACACCTAGTTGAGACCTTCATCTACAAATAGAGATTAAAAAAAAAGTGAGTACCTGGCTGGTAAAGAGGTTGAAATGACTGGCCACCGCGTAGGATGTATCCATGAAGATTTCAGGTAGAGAAGTGAGATCCTCAATGGCCTGCATCTTCAGCCCCAGCAGATGCCTGTCTATAGCCTGCCCATGGATGGCCTGGATATAGTGTTGACAGAAAAACGAGGTTAACATTTCTGTGCACGTTCCATGTATTCCTAGACTGTTCATTATGCATATGCATGAAATGAGTTTGAAGAAAATATGTTCAGATGAGAAAATAAGTCTTCAGATGAGACTCCCACCATGTGTGTGTAAGTTCGATGGGCTTTGATGGCCTTCTCCAACAGTGCCCACCTCTCTGTGTTCTGCCAAATGAGATACACATAATTGGCACAGTGTCAAGTAACTACGTGCAGATTCTCTCATAATGTAACAGCCTAAGACAAACGACCTCTTGCAACTTCATTTCTAGCTGACCAATGACTATGCAGAGTCATTTGGACAGTCAAATGATGTCTTCCGGATAATAAGTCAAAACACATTGTATAGAGGACATATTTATTGTATTTCTGCCATTTTAGTGGACAATTTCAATGTATTTGCTGAATGTAACACATCCTTACAGCATGTGTTCTTATTTTCACTCAAAAAACATGTCATGTGACCAAGCGTGCATAAACCTCTGGATAAGACTGTAAAAAAAGTATTTTGTTTCTAAAGGAGGCATTTAAAGGAGGAATCACTCAAGTAAAGGCATCGTTATTTTAAGTTATTTAAACATTTTGTGAGTGACTTTGCCAGACCTGTTTGGACTGGTCGTCCATAGCCTGTACGAAGTCGACTGCCTCGGTGGAAGGTGCGCGGATGGCCTCTGTTCTGCCCAGTTTGAACATGCGTAGGGAAGCGCTCTCATATGTAGGGCACCACACTTGGTACATCCTAACACAAGAACAAAATGTTAGCGAGAGAATAACCACATTATCACATCCAGCAAGAGCAAAAAATCAATTTGGTTTACATGGCTGGGTGTGGGGTGTCTTCAAGAAACACATAACCCGTAGACGTCTAGAGTTACTGCTATAGTTCTGCTATTCTATTTGAATTTAATTATATAATTCCTTCATTACACTGTTAGTTGGCTCACTGAATTGCATGTGGATTTGATTTACAGTCCGTATCAACGGGATCAAGTCTGGACCGTTTGGCTTGTTTCAGTATCAAGAAAAGTGAGAAAAAAATGTTTCATTCTTTCTGGTAGACAAGAGTGTTTAGACAATAACTTTTAATGAGATTCAGATAATAATAAAACATCTATCATAGACCTTTTCTCCAATATTTTCCTCAATTGAGTCATGTCCAATTCTACACACTAGCTAGAAGAACCTCCGCCAGGCAATGACCTGCTCCTTTTGCGACGTCCCTGGCAGTTCAACACGCTTGGAGGAGAACACTAATCGCCAGCTTTAGTAAGTTATAACTGCAATTTATAAGAGCCCGGAAGTGCTAACTTTGTTAATAATGAGTGAAGGCTAATAGTGTGCAATCATTATTGAATAAATGCCTACTAGTTTCCATTAACTCTCATGCATTGTTTATTTCTGGAAGAGGTATTAATGTCCATGAAACAATGATCTTTCTGGAGCACTATAAGCATGTGAAAGTATGCGCCTGAAAACCCATGGAGGTTGAAAGCATTTGAGGCGTGCAAGAACAGGTCTTTCTAATGCCACATGCTGCCAGTGTTGAATGTTTTTTTCCAAATTCATAATGACTGTTCCTATTTATAGCAAACAGCAGCGCAGGTCCTAACATACCGGTAGTAGGCCAGCTGCAGAGCCATCTGAATGAAGGCATCTGGGCTGGTTTTGTAGGACTTAAGGTATTTCCTTCCATAGTGGGAGAAGTTGAGCACTCGAACATCCAGGTCATGAACCATTCTGCAAGGCGGGAGGACTCCAGTTACCACACATTAATCATTTATAGAGAATTAAATGTGACAAAAGAGAGTTTCAGTTTCAGTGCTTCCTTACATCACCTCACTAATGTTCTAGTTCTGGGGATATTAACTCCTAGAAGTCTGGGGATATTTCTGTTTTGCTATACTGTCGAAATGTAATTGTATAGTTACATATTTAATTACAGTTACACTATTAGCAGTTGATTGGTTGCCTTAATGTTTTTAAGTTTATCCAATAAGCTGATATTTATAGAATGTGTGCATTTAGAGTTAGTTATGCGTGTTTATCTTTGTGTGTTGTGTAGACTTATATTTTTATATATTTTTTAGAAAGATGGCCAAGTCATTGAACCAAGATCCACCAATCCAGAAACATGTTGTGATATGATGGAAACATTTAAGCCCCATTCACCTCTGTGCTTGACTGCAAACTTAGCTAGTGGACTACATGATCATTAGTATCATATAAATCTCAAGAACATTTATTGGACTGCTCCATAAGTATTTCTACTTTGAGAAACATTGAGAATTACCCATTTTATGGGATCCCTCCAGTTTTTGCAAGCTTGTGCCAGTCAATAGGCTCTTTAGAGTCCAAAACCAATTGTTTGCATTTATATTAGTGATGCAGGCAGGACTTCCAAACTGCAACACTAAACACCATTTAGATCAAAATAAATAGACAAACAAAAATAAAAATATACAGTAAAAGGTATCCAAACCTAAGCTTTAGAATGAAGTTTCAACTCAAATGAACTTTCGTTGACGATAACTACTGAAAAAGTAGTAATTCTGGTAATCTGACCGAGTGTCAGTAAATCATGCACTTAAAACTACAAACTGCAAAAAGAAGGAACTGTTATTGTCATTATAAGTGTGACTGTTGAACACACAATGTTAAAGTTGAACACAAAGTTGAACACACTTTAACATTGTGGCTTACAGGGTAGCACCCACGGGACATTTCTGTGACAAGTGCTCACATGTTCAGGTTCTGTTTGGCCTTCTCAATGTCCTTCTTGATCTCAGGTGTTATGTTGAAGCGCAGTTTCTGTGGCATGGGCAGAGGGATCATAGGAGCTCGCACCATCTCTGTTTTCTTCCTGTTGGAATGTGTCGAAGACGTTACAACAACAGAAACACCTGCCAGATAACACGCGGTTTACCCCGTCACCATAAATAATCAACATTGTTGACCCTTTTGTTTTGGGAATTCTCAAAACGATGCCACATCTACCTCAAGATTAACTCTGGGTTTACAACATGTGGAGGTGTTGAGTGATTTAAACAGTCTGTTCTATTACTGCAGATATAAACACTGCAGTGGCTCCTGATAAACCCACGCCGCCTCCATGACCACATTTTCTGCACGTGGCCATATTTTGAAAACACACATTGACCCATATGTAATTATACAGCAAAATTCTTACATATATGCCACCACGTGGTCCACTAGGTACACAACGGGGGGTCCCTCAGCTGGGGCGTGCTCATAGGTCAGTCCACAGGATCCGTCCTCCCCGACTATGAACTGCAGAGGAAAAACACGGCAAACAACTTAGAAAAAGACAGAGCAGGTCCCAGATCAAGTAGATGGAAGGTGATTCTGATAGATAGGAATGGACACCTGAACTCTAAAAAACTCTGTGACTCTTCTGTAGTTCAGTGGAGTTATAAGGGTGATGTTTCTGACACAAGAAGTCAATAGTTTCATATCTTTTCTGTTAATACAGAAATCCCAAAAACATCAGTCAGAACACATCAAGGTCTTCACTAAGGTGACGCAGACTCTAGGATACAGTATGACTTACTGAGAGCTTTACAAACGAACAAAACTACCCCATCTAGCCGAATGCTGTGCTTAGCAGTTTGGACAACGGAGTCTGTTTTCACAGACCACCTTAGGAGTAGCAGTGTGATCGTTTTTTGTGACCATTATAAATACAGTCAAATCTGAAATTTGACTAAGGCCGGCTCTGGTGCCATTTGAAATGTAGGACCTGCAGATGTGATGTTTTTGTAAACTACGTCTACAAGTCTGCACCACCTTATGAAGATGAAAACCTTAATAAAGATAGTTGTGGTTTGAGAGCAGCATTAGATTTGTTTGGGTGACTACTGACTTCTAAAGTTTGACTACATTAGTTTTGTAGCTAAAGAAGCAAAATGAGGACACCACATATGTCTTAGCCAGTGGACTACATCTGGTAAAAGTGGAAAACCATAAACAGCTCCTCTTGCTCTGAGATATAGAATTTTTATACACTGAATTCTCTACTTGAATCATGTCCAGTTTCCTTTGCTAGCCTCATGGTGTCCTCATATCACATCATGCTACCAAGCTGGCTGGATCTTTGCAAAGCTCAGAGAAAAGTCTTCAAGTATCATATTTCATTTTGTTTTAGCCAAACTCTTACAGTACTGTGAGAAAGTCTTAGAGAAACTGTAAGAAACATCTTCATCTGGGCATTAAGTTTACTCAGCAAAATACTAGAATATGCCCAATTGATAGAATAAGTAGTGATTTAATTTATGTCAACTTGTTCATTTAACCTTTTCCAAACCTCTACGTAATTAAGCTTAGTATTACTTGTAGTTACCAATACATGGTCTGGCTAATCATTACTTCATTATGTTTAATCAGGTGTGTGGACAGAATTTAACTAGCTTGATGTTTGGGAAGCTTGAGTGGGAGAAAACCGGAACCTAACTTTCTGACTAGTTCAAAAGAACCTTTTCTAAACTTTCTTTACTGCATTTTTGTAAAATCTGATTTGAATAAATATACTCCGTCTCAGTGTAAATCAGTCTAGAACTGGTATTTCTTCTCCTACACGCTTGCCGTTTGCGCCTCTTTCTCTCGGTGTGCTGCCACTCGGGCGCTCTCTGGAGCCCCTCCCTCTGTGGGTTTTCCCCACCCATTTGTGGGCGGAGACTATCCTGAAAGCTCTCTTTTTGGGTTTTTTGTTTCTGAGACCTACAGTAAAATAAACCTGGGCATTTTGGTTCTTTATGTTCATTTGTGTGTGATGCCATTTTCAGACAGCAGTAGTTATTAAGTGTAAAGCGTAAAGTGACCATTTATCATATGTGAACACACCACAGTACACAGTGTAGGCACAGTGTATACTCTCTGCTTTTAACCCATTCACCCAAGTGAAGCAGCCCAGGGAGCAGAGTGTGGGGACGGTACCTTGCTCACGGGCACCTCAGTGGCGCCACTAGCAGTCCTGGGATTCGAACCCATGACCTTCTGATCACAGGGCATGATATCTGACACCTCGAGCGTCAACACAAACCCGGTGGAACTTTAATGTAAACAATTATTTGGCTGTATGACGACAATTTACTTTTACGTTTGTTGCACCTCCAGCATGGATCCGTGCTGCTTGTGTTCTAAGGGTTGATGTTCGTTTGCATTCATTATAATGTTAAAATGGATTTAGACTATTTGTTTCGTACTGCCTGTGAGTGGCTGTGGATTCCAGCACTGACCTGCAGTGTTTTGTCAAACCAGCGGTTTCCACTGTTCCAGCGGCTCCCGCCACCATGCAGCATCTGGGCAGCTACTTTACTGTAGTAAATGTCCTCCGACACTCGTGGCATGGGTGCATCCAGACACACTAAGAAGATACTCTTCTGGATTGCCCGCACGGACTCCTTATTTGTCTTGTCTATCTCACAAACACACCCACACAAAGAGAGAGAGAGAGAGAGAGAGAGAGAGAGAGGCATTGTAGAGAATTTATCTCTTGTGCCAAGCCTTAGGGTATCAACACTAATGCCACATGCCAACAGGTATTCAAGCTAAGAAGTGCCACCTTTGATGAGGTTGTTGTAGGCCTTGCCCCAGGTGTTGCGGTGGTTGGAAGTGAGGATGCCGATGGGCTCTTTATTGGTCTGCAGGGAAGAATTCCAGATCTTCTCCAGCTGCAGATGGATCTGATCCACCGTCAGCGGAGTGCCGTCGCTGTTATACACATCCAGAACGAAAAACTTGGGGAAAGAGAGAGAGATGAGAAACAGCTATAACCTGCAGCACAAGCTCTCTGTGTACTTACTTTTGCACTGGAGCTAAGTTTAGTGTAGCTAACAAGTGGCAGACTTACAGCCGTCTGCAAACTGCTTGTCTAAATCATGAAGTAAAGTCATCTCAAACCTTACTGACTGTTATATCTTATAATATCAACAATAATAAAGCAGCTAGCCTTCACTGCACCATCCTTTTCTTTGCGCTCTCTCATCCAGAGGGTCCGAGATCCGATGTGGCTCACCTGAAAATTGTGCACCACGGTGATGTGCGTTGAGGGCGTCTTTCCAAAACCGTAGTTCACCACAGAGTCTTTCTTGGGCCCTGGTATTCGACATGACGACAGCACCTGGTAATACTGGTCCATGCACAGGGGCTTCCCTCCAAGGTACTCAATAGGCAGTGTCTCACTGCAAGACGCATTACACAAATGGCAGCACAGCAATGGAGGACATGAGCTGTTGTGAATCAGACGAAGATCAAGGGGACTCACGTGTCAATCATTCTTTTGAAGTCCAAAACGCCAGCGATCAGTTTGGCAGCAAACCTGTACAGATGGAGCGTCCAATCAAAGGCGTGACTCCAAAATGTCGTTTTCAAGGTCTTCAAATAGTGGAATTAGGCTAATTCTGTGTTTTATTAAGTGGTAATGTGGTTTATTGTAATGGGAACAGGCACTAGCAGCCACAGGGTTAAAAACCCTTGGCCCCCATAACTGCTGATCCTGGCTGTGCACACCTTTCTGTGTGTAAACAACACACCCCCTAAGGGACAAGGTGCAAGAACGGTTTCAGGGGTCTAAACAGGGAACATTGTTGAAATGAAAGTTTATAGCACTCCTCTGTACTCTATCTGGGGTCTGGCATGTGTCTTAAGCATGGATCATTCTGCAAAAGCTGCTACGGGCAGCAAACGGAGCCTAAAATAGAAATAGTTAAAGGAGAAGTGTGTGTAAAGGTCAGCCTACAACGTAACCCCCCCCCCAAATATCAAGATACAACAGTGCATTTCCTCTCCAACAGTACAGTGGAGAGTGCTAAACATTCTCCAGGAAACAATAAAATCAAAACTTTGATTTACTGTGTCAGAAAGCGATCTGTCTCTGAATTATGAATGGCTTTACATCACATTATGTCTCCTCTATTCAGTTCTATTCCACTCTATTGAATGTACTCTATAATATCCATTTCAAGTTATTTTATATTCAGAGCTATTCTCCTCTAATCAATTCTGTTCTACTTTATTATCTATTACATATTATATATCAAATACAGTTCTATTATATTAGGATTTTTCTACTATATTATACTGCACTCAGTTCAACTCTGTTCTATTATATTCAGATCTGTTCCCTTCTTCTCGATTCCACTGTACCATGATCTATTCTATTCTATTATATTCAGATCATTTTTTATGCAATTCTACTGTTTTATACCATATTCTAATCTGTTCTGTTATATCCAGATCCGTTCTCTTCTACTCAGTTCCATTCTACTCTATATTTATTTCAGCCCAGTTCAATTATATTTGGATATTCTCTACCTGACTGTACGGTATAATACGGCATTCTAATCAACTGTATTATTTTCAGTTTAACTCCTTCTATAAAATTCAGATCTGTTCTCTTCTCATGTCTTTTCTACTCCATTATACTGGCTTCTAATATACTCCATTCTATTATGATAAGTTCTCTATTACTCTATTATACCTTATCCTACTCTAATCTATTGCATTACATCTTGATCTATTACTATTATGCTATATTTTCTTGTACTCAGTTCTATCGTACTCTATTGTTTTTGCTTCTAACCTGGTTTATTATACTCAGATCGCTTCTTTTTCACACCCCATGCTCTATTTTATTCTATTCTGTTGTGCTGTAACAGCCATGAGTTTTAAACCCCTCGTTCTGTTGATTTTCCAAGTGAGGCTAAAAGAGCACTTTGCTCTCTCTGGGTGGTTCTTGCAGCAGTTTGAAAAGATGCAGATTTACGTGAATTGGAAGAAGCATATGCTAACCTTTACGCTCCCACCATTCGTGGTATGGCATGAAACAGGGAGTCCTAGCTAGTGGGAGGGACTGGAGACGACTAAAATGGGCAGGAAAAAGTGAATAAAAGAGTAACAGGAAAAGCAATGGCATGACCATTCCCAGCTGGACACTCTGGCCAATACAGATGTGGATCCTTCTCTACTACATCCTACTCCACCCAATTTTACTCTACTCTCCTCTGTTACCATTATCCTCTTTAAGTGCTGTTCTGTTCTGATCTGTTCTATTCCTTCCTTTATTTTACTCCATTCTATTCTATTATCCTCCTATTTCATCTTCCACTCGTTCATTCCATGCTTTCTACGACACTTAGGGATGAGACCTTAATTGTCTGAAAGAGCCTGTACCTCATCTGTCCCTGGCGGTCCTGGAAGTGCATCGGAGGCAGGACCACCCCCGGGCTGGTGCACACGGCGACTGGCATGCGGGAGTCCAGGTAGGCCGACTGCATCCACCACTCCGAGAGCTGCACCAATGGATTTGCACAGCATTAGAGAAGAGAGGATACTCTGTGTGTCACGTGCGGTCGTGTGTGTGCGTCTGTACACACCCAGTTCTCCGTTTTGCGGGCTCTCCGCTCCAGCCCCTTCTGCAGCCTCTCGCCCACCCCGCCGCACCGGAGGAACTCGGCCACGAGCTCACGTGTGTGTTCCAGCTCCTCCTGGGTGACCAGCGGCTCCAGCATGGCCAGGTAGCGCTCGCATGTCTGTCTGAGCGGCGGGACGGGGAGTTTGGGCAGACCGTCCTGATGAGCAATGAAGCGAGTGCAGAGCTGGAGCCCCACCACCGGCCTCACCAGGCGACAGGGCAACCCCACTCCCGCCCTGGACTGGGGAGAGGAAACAGGCTGTCGTCAATCATATTCTATTTTGATAAAGGGGCAAAATATAGGTCACCCCACTGGTCTGTACTGTTTTCCTTTGAATTACTGAATACTGAGCATTAGGATGTAATAAGCCTGGGAATTTCAACAGGTCAAAGCACGGCATAAATGCACTTACATGCATTTATCTTGCCTGAACACGAGACTCCTCACTGCATTCCAGTCATCACATGACATCGTTCAGTTCCATCAGAAGCATCTGATTAAATCTACTGAAGGCCTGATTAGATGAACTAGTTAAAGGAGATGAACTGGGCATCCTCAAAGAGAGATAAACACGTACAGCTCACACAAATAGCTTTCATTTCCCACAAGACTTTTGCACAGTACTGTGTATATGTTGTCACCTTCAGAGAAAGATGTATCTTCATTTTTCTCATTTTTAACACCATTTGAAAATAAATACCACCTGCTTTCTACACTGTCTCTACACAATTCACAGCAGCATGAAGAACAGAGCAGCAAAAATGGCCCAAAACGACTTAAAATCTTGTTTGTTTATACACACACACACACACACATATATATATATATAAAAACACAAAAATGTATCTGTATTTGTATATATATATATATAAACACTATATATTGATATCACAAAATGCACCAATTCTGCAGATTACTTCTTAAAAAGTAGTGAATAAGCACCTTAGCTGTAACAAGGTCTAACTAATGTAAAAAAATATGTTTTTCTCTGATATGGACCCTTTGGCACCTGCACCTATAACCCGGAGCTGAGTGGCTGAGCACTGGCAGGGCCGGTCTTTGTTTTGAGTGTGTGTGCCAGGCTGCCTGAGCCTGTGTGTGGTAACGTGAGCCTGAGATCAGCTCCTGTCAGACCCGAGCGCCTCTCTCTCTGTGATCAGCGCTCTTTGGAAAGGTCACAGCTCTGTTTGTTCTCTGAGCACAGATTCACAACATACACACAATTTCTCATCACTGATCACTGACGCAACTAAAGTAAAGAGACCCCTTGTAGTCATCCATAAACACACCACAGCCTGAAATTCTTTCTCTGTATCTAACCCATTCACCAAGTGAACCAGGGGGCTGCCACCAAAGAGGGGCGCCGGGGAGCAGAGTGTGGGGACGGTACCATGCTCAAGGGTATCTCAGTGATGTCACTAGCAGTCCTGAGATTCGAACCCACGACCTTCTGATCGTAGGGGAAACTCCCTAACCACCAGCACACCAGCTGCCCAACTAGACTGCAAGATCAGTCAAACCACCAGTACAGACCAGGACCTTCCCGTATGTAGTGAACACCCACGCTGTACTGAAGGCGCCTGGCTGGGCAGAACCCCCGTCGTGCCCCGGGTGAAGGGGGGCGAGGTCCGTGTGGAGCGGGACAGCACGGGTCTCTGGTTCTGTTCGTGTTGGTGTGAGTGCGATGGTCTTTTTACTCACCACCCCTCTCGCCAGGACGCTCAGCATGGTCTCAGGCGCTCGGTCCGGCCGGGTTCTGTCTCTGGCCGAGGGGGAACAGTCCCCCTGACATTCTGCTCCAAGGACGAGCAGAAACACCAAACTTTCTATCAAAGTTTTACGCCCCTCTGCGTCCTCTAGCTTCCAGTACTGAGCACTACAACTGTTCTCAGACAGTGCAGCAAGACAGAATAAAAGATCACAAGACAATACACACCACTACTACTACAACTACTACTACTACTACTACTACTAATAATAATAGTACTACTAATAATGGGAATATACAACAATAACAACAATAGTAGTAGTAGTAGTGATAATAATATAATAATAATATAATAATAATAATGATAATAATAATAATAATAATCATCATCATAATAATAATCATAATAATAAACAATAGTGCAACACAAAGACAGGAACATTAACAAATAACGTTAACATATAACAGGGTAACCCTCTGACACTGCTGTGTGTAAGATTAGTGTACTGTACCAGCAGATCAGCAGTGCAGAATGATTTACGAGGGTGTCTTAGTGTGAATGCAATTAAAATAAATGGAATAAAATAGCGGCAGATGATAAAGCAATGAGACTAACATTGAAGACTCAATTTTGGTGTTGAATCAGCGACTCGGTCATTGTGCCTTGTATTGTTTTTGTTTTTGTCCTGTGTGTTACTCCACGGTCCTGGATGAACGTCGTTTCATGTCTCTGTGTACTGTGTAGGTGGTTGAAATGGTAGTAAACACCTGCTTGACTGGTCTTGACTTGAGGTTTCTTCTGATCTGTTGTTATCTTGTCATCCCTTTTTGACTGAAGGCCCGTCAGCCAATAGAAATGAAGCACCCGCCCCCAGAGTGCAGTTGTGCTCATGATTGGACACAACATTTTGACAGAAACGTTTATTTTCTGATCATCTCTGAACTGCAGAATTTCAGGGAGAATTTAACTCATTTATGTTCCATTTTACTAACATTCTTTGACCCCAGCAGTTAAATTCTCCAGAAAATTGTTTGATTAAAAATCGCTACCCACGTTTATGCGTCTGTCGGGTACTTTGTTTCTTTGTTGACTACCTAAACAGTGTTTTAAATAACATACATGTAATAAACCATGTCCGCATGGTGAAGCAAATATCAGAGTTCTGGTGGAAAATATATTTCCCTCCTCCAGGGAATTTGAAGATTGCGTATTACAATGACCTCAATATCGTCCAAAACAAATGTGTGTAAATGTTCGTATTTCTTGTGTGTTGTATAAAAAGCGAAAATACCCAGTGATCAAACTGACCCCAAAGAACACTGATGCGTACAACATGTGTATAAGACACTGAAAACGCGTGATGTTAATGTTGTGTTTACCCTTTTTGTCCCCATTAAGTTAGGCAATTTCATTTCATTTGAAGTAAAAAGTCAATTATCCATTTAAAGACATTGAATGCTGAATGGGGTCCCCAAACCCAAAAAGAGAGTTAAAGAAGCACCCCCACACCACCAACGACCAAACCTCTAACATAATTTGTAAGCCCTCGCCCCTCCAGCCAACAAAAAACATCTTTCTTTATAGTTGCTCTTTTTTTCTTCTCCTGTAAAGTTACTTTTTTGGAGTTATAAAGTTTTGTTTGTGAAACGCATTGTTGGCTCTGAGATTCGCCTTGTACATAATAAATATAATCACTGGATGGGCTTCATGATTATTGTAATCGGTAATAATTATATAATTACAATTATGATAGTGGCAATGGAAATAATATGTATGATTTTATGATGATCTTGATGATGATGATGATTATGATGATGATTATTATTAGTGATCTTTGTCTATTATTTACTTTACTGTAAATCTGCTTTGTGACAACTTGGTACATATAAATAAAATTGAACTGAATTGAACTGAATATGTAAATAAATGGATCCATAGCCCCGCCCACCTCTGCATTCTGAAGAAAAGGCTGGTTTCGCACTGACGTCATCAATACTGTCATCATAACGCGACTGTCAACAACACAGCTCGCACATGGTCGACTTGTGTCTGGATGATCGAAGGGGTTACAGCTTTTTCAGCTCCGTTCTGCACGGATTCAGCGGAGGGTCGTGTGCTATTTTACTCGCTCTTGTGTGAGTCCCTGCCGCGTGAACAGGCCCGTGGGAGCACGTGTCTCTCCTCCAGCTGGACCTGGACCTAAACCTGGACCTAAACCTGGCCCTCTGCCATGGCTCTTTTCACCATAAACCGGTATGTGCTCCTCAGAACCCATCAGTAACTTCTTCCTTATGTCAGACTCAATGGATGAGACCTAGTCTTGGACTAAGCTGCATCCTCAGTAGTGAGTTACCATTCGAAAGGCTTAATAAAGTGGTCTTTGGTTTAATCTGGGTATAAAAGTGGTTCCTGAAGTCTTAGGAGTTGGAGGTTTGGGGAACTGTATCTTTCTCAGGGCTTTGCAGGTCCTGTCCTTGTGTCCACATGCATTGCACTGATTTATACAGACCAGTGCTGGTCCTGGTCCTGGTCCTGGAGGGCTGCTGTCCAGTCTGCATCAGAAACAAAACACAGAATCAAAATCCCAAAGGAATTGTTTATGCTGCTACTGCACGGACACATAGAGACAATAATAAAATAAAATATAATGTAAGGTCAAAGTAAGACTTTCCAGAAAGTACTCTGAAAACAAAATGCTGTGGTCTGTAAGAGAGGTGGGTATAAATACTAGAAATAAATAAAGAAAAAATGACTGCTGATGTTTACTAGTTGACACAAAATGTGATTTAGAGTTGGTCTCTATACCTTGTCCTTGTTGCACATAATAGACATAATCAGTGATATTGCATATATCGTTATTGCATAAGTAGTGACATAAATCATGAAATTGCATATAATAAGCTTATTGCATGTAATAATAAAGATGTTACACATAGTGATAATGATTCAGCACACCATAAGAAATTGCAGATCTGTGCAGAAGCAGGTGATTGCACAGATTATTATGTGGTTGTGTGACAGGGGAGGGGTTGTAGAGTCTGGTTTCAATATGGAGGAAGGATTGTCTGTGGTGTTCAATGGAGCACTTTATGCTGGTGAGTCTGTAGCTAAAAGTACTTCTCTGTTTGACCACAACACTGTGGAGGGAGTGATCAGCGTTGTCCATGATGGACTCGCTTGCCTTATCTTTATACTTCTTGTTGCACTGAGGATTCTCGTGACAAAATAATTTACCTCGGGAAATCATACAAAAAAACTCATTGTGTGCTTTACACGAATAGAATAAAAATATTAATAAGTCAGGACACATAGAATTTGGAGGTAAAAGTAAGCACAAAATAAAAGAATGCATATAGTAACAATTGAAGTGTGATAGAAGTGCTCATATTTTAAATCAGGAGGAGAATAGTGCGTTCCTGGACCTCCAGGATCCCTCTGCCCTCTTGCAGACCTCGCGTCACTGAGGGGCTGGATAGTGAGTCCAGTGTGTGTCCAGACAGGGGAGGACATAACACTCACAGGACATGTGGTCTGTCGTGATGAAAAGGACCGTGAATCACTGCACTGTCCTGTAACATGTCTGACCTGCTGTTTATGGTTTTCTCAGGTATCTGGGCGAAGAGGAAGAAAGTGAACAGACCAGCGAGTCGCGATCCAAAGCCCTGCTGGCCAAACTCCAGAAACAGGTGAAGGCACGAGAAGAACAGAGCCTCGCGACTAAAGGGGAGTTAAGTGTCAAAGACAGCAGCACAGACCAGATCCACAAGAGTAAAAGAAAACTTGAACAACAGGAAAACGAGAAGAAACAGCACAAGAGGAAGAGGAAGGAAAGCAATGAGCAGCCAGATGATGCAAATGAGACAGTTGCCATTGAGGAACGCTCAAAGGATGCATCAACGAAGAAGAAGAAGAAAAAAGACAAAAAGAGCACAGTTACTCAGGAGGAGGAGCAAGGTATACGTAATTTCAATTTCATTTTCTTTGTGTGTGTATTTGGGAGAAACATTTTGCTTGTAATTTCACTCAGAACTTCTGTTCAAAACGTTTCAGAAGATCCATCTGAAGAGTGCGTTGAAGCTGTGGAGACTGAAGATGATGGAGGTGAAACCAAAGGAACCCAAAAAACTCCCAGTGGTCACGCCGACCCATCGACCGCAGAGTCAGGAAAGAGTCCGTCCGACACCAGCCTGCCCATCCTGGGCGGATTTGAGAACAAGGCGATTAAAAAGGTATCCTTGAGTAATAAAACATTAATAACTACTAAGATATCACAATATATGTTGCTGAACGGTTTTTAATTTATTTTAGGTCCAGAGGGTCCTGCCGAAGTGGCTGGCTGAGCCAGATGTGATTGAGAGAGATATTAAGAGTAATCAGGTTCCTCTCAGTGAGGTGGAGTGCATCTGTCCTTTGCTTCAAAAGAAGCTGGAGGCCAACGGGATCCAGACCCTCTTCCCAGGTCAGAGATGGGAAATTTCCTTTTGTGTGCTAAATCATTATCATGACAGGCAATATCTTTATTATTATGTGCAATAGCCTGATCATATATATAATCACTACTTTTATCACTATTACATAGAATAACAGACTAAGTACAGAATAAGTACAACTCCAAACCATTGTTTGTGTTAATTGGTTAACTATTTATCTATAGTCATTTCGTTTATTTATCTACTGTATTTACATCCACCTCTCTTACTGACTATAGCATTTTGTGTGTACAGCATAGTGTATATAGCAGTGAGTAGTTTCTGAGGTTTTGTTTTGACTTTATGTGGTGTTTTATATTGTTCTTGTCTTTGTGTCTCTGTGTGTCTGTGCAGTTTCATCAATAACATTTTCTTATTCTGATTCTGATTCTGAGAGATTGACTTAATGTTAGTAGCTTTTCTCCTGAGGCCATTTAGGCCAGAGACATATCATAGCTTTGTCTTTTGCAGGACATCTTTTTTTTACTTTTTGTGTTCAAATGTTTCCCCTTGTTCACTTTCTATTGCCCCACTGTTTTCATCTTGTTCAGTTCAAGCTGAGGTGATTCCTGCCGTCCTGGAAACGGTGAATTCGGGGCTGCTGATTGGTCGAGGAGGCTACAGGCCCAGAGACCTCTGTGTCTCTGCTCCTACGGGAAGCGGAAAGACGCTGGCGTTCGTTATACCTGTCATACAGGTGCGACACTGCCGATGTTGATTTTAGATTTGGTTCAGTGAGACAGTAGCGTGTGAGAGATCATACACCCCTGGTCAGATAACTGGACGGTTCATTTTTGAGGGGAAATAAGTGAAAGCGCTTAAATGGGACATTTTACAGCAAATGTTGATTCACAATTTCTGTGTATTTCTTTATTTAAATTCAGCAGTAATTGTGGATTAGAATGTGTTTTACTTCATCGAAAGATCATTTGACCAGGGGTACCAACATTTTTGCATTTATTGATCTTCTGAGCCACTTATCCTAACCAGGGTTGCAAGAGTCTATCCCAGCTGACACACCCAGTCTCACACACAGTCTCACACACACACACACACACAAACACAATATAACATCTCTAGTGGGATCAAAACAGAGCTCATGGCAGAAACAGGGAGAACCTGCAAACTCCACACAGGAAGGGAATCGAACCCATGACCTTCTTGCTGTGAGGCTCTGGTGTGCTGTCCTATGTTTAAAAAGCTGTATATAATTATATGTAGCTACAAATCATTTACAAATCCAGTACTGTGCCAAAGTCCTCTTGGCAAATTGTTTAAAGCTGTTTTTTTCAGCACTGTGATAAAGTGTCTTTCTGCCAGCAAAGTTAACTCTAGAATAAATCCAAACAAACAAGAAAGCAGTAGAGGTGATTTGTTTTTAAAACAAAGTAGTAGTATTTTGTGAGCTGGTGAGAAGAATGCAGGTTCGGTTCCAGATTCCTCCTCAGTTCCTCCAACAGGATTTGGTTTGGCCATTTCTATTGGTTCATTCATCAAACAGGTTTCATGTAATGTAATTGTGATCATTTACGAATGGTGTTAAAAAAACTAAATAAAAATGAAAAAAAAAAAAAGATATTATTCCAGTAGTTATATATTATTCGACGTTTTGTTTCACTGCAGGCGCTGTCGACCCGAGTGGTGTGTGCGGTTCGTGCCCTGGTCGTTCTACCCACCAAAGAGCTTGCCCAGCAGGTTCTCCTCGTCATCTACACGACTTCCTGACTTCATTTCTTAAGCATCATCCCAGTACATTGTGCCCATTGTAGGTGTTGTTTTTCTCTACAGGTGCACAAGGTTTTCAGCACCTACGCTGAAGGAACTGGTCTAAAAGTGGTCACGGTCGCAGGGCAGAGATCTTTTGCCGCAGAACAGGCAGCCCTTTCAGATAGCAGGTACGGTGTCGGGTTGCAGGTTTGATCCAGTTGTTCCACAAGAACTTCAACATTGACTTTATATTCTATTTCAAATTGTTCTTGTTTTTGTTTCTGTGTTTGACTGTGCAGTTGTAACCTAAGCAGCTTCCTCTAGGATCAATAAAGTTTTCTGATTCTGATAATCCTGAATGAATGCCGGCACTAGACTTCTTGCATGATGCAAAGAACCCACCGACACTGTTCCCATTGTTTATAACCATCATGCATTTTTACAATGAAAATTCTTTTTCTTTGCTGTCATGAGGCTCATTGCTCTCTTTTTTGCTCTCCCCATCCAGAGGAGGCAGGTGTCTCAGTCTGGCCGACATTGTCGTGGCCACTCCAGGCCGTCTGGTGGACCACATCAACAAAAACGACAACTTCACCCTCCAGCATCTCCGCTTCTTGGTGAGGATCTGACTATCAGAGACCTACATTAGGTTTCTTTTTTTAGGAACGGTTCAAATGTAGACCTGACGTTTCTGATGTTCTAGATCATTGATGAGGCCGACCGAATGATTGACAGCATGCACCAGGCCTGGCTCAATCAGGTCACCAAAGCTGTCTATAAAAGCGGGAGTGGCTTAGAGGCGTCAATCTTCAGGAGGCTGCAGCCAGGCCCAATAACCGTGGCGAGGTATGGCCTGAATTTGTGGAAGTGTTTAAGCTTAATTTTTAATATGAGGAATATAACTATCAATATTAATAGTAGTAATTATTTATTTTTTGATTATATTTATTATTTTATTGTTATTATTATTAAGAAATTGGTGTGTTGGCCTGTGTGATAATGCTGTTTGAATATAATTAGCAATAATGATAGTAGAATTTCCTTCTTTATTTGTTTATTTACTAATAATAACAATAATGAAGTATGTTGTGTTACTAAAACAGTAGTAGAAGTTTGTTGCTTGGATTTTGCTCATACTATTGTATAGATGCCTCACAGCTTTTAGGTAAATTTTTTTTTTTTGTTTTTGCCCAGCCATCATTTTAAAGTACGTTTGTCTCTCTCAGTCTGTCTCCCCCTCAGATGCCGCTGCAGAAGCTGCTCTTCTCTGCCACTCTGACCCAGAACCCAGAGAAGCTGCAGCAGCTGGGGCTCCATCAGCCACGCCTCTTCAGCTCCACACACACCTCAGCACAGGGCGGCACGGACACAGAGGAGAAATTCAACTTCCCCCAGGGCCTCACGGTGAGCGTCCGCCAAACATCTCTCCCTCTCACACACAGTAACACACCGGTACGCGTACAATAGGGCTGGATGATGTGGCCAGAAATATTCAGTATTATTCAGTAATTGTCAATAAATATTCTACTCAGTAGTACTTTGGATCCAGAAGAAACCAAAAGTCATCTTTGTCAGTTTCACATAACTACTGAAAATAGCTAACTCAGCTAAACTCTGGTTTATGCTGTTGAAAGTGAATGGCTAGACTTTTCCCTTCCATTCTAGCAGGAAATTGGTGCACACTGTCGCCTAGTGTACAGAGGTGTGACCAGAACATCATGTGTGGGTGGGCATTTGGGTAGCAGCGGTGCAAGGCCGCTAGGGACAGAGCCACCTATGCAGTTTTTGGTCTTACCAAGCAGAAAATAAAATAAGAATGGAACTTATGCGTTGTTTTAATTAAACAATGCCGTCAACAGTTCCAAAACATGCTGCAGAATGCGTGTCAGCAGCAGCACTGTGAGGGACACGCCCCCTACTCAAACGGGCCAATTGGAAAGCAGCTCAGTTTTGAAAACCTTTTTTTTTTCTCCAGAGTTTTCATTGGATAGACAAAGCATTTCGCAGGGTGGGCACGGCTTGTCTCTGGGGGCGCAGTGCCCACCCCAGCTCCCCCCATGGTCACGCCCCGCCATGGTCATGCCCCCCCATGGTCACGCCCCTGCCTCAGGGGGGGCAGGGCTTGTCCCTGGTGGGGCATTGCCCCCCCCAGCCCCCCGTAGACACACCCCTGCTAGTGTATCAAAGTACAAAAAACTAATAGGATCAGAAGGGCATTTATGTTATCTCAAATTTTATCTTATCTCAAATGTATGTTATTTATATTAAACTCTAAATATATATTTAAAATATATAACTTCAGGTTTAGATAAGTAAAATATTTCATTTATGTTAACACCAAGGCCTGTCTCAAATACTATTCTGCCCATTGCAGGAATACTATGTTTGCTGCACTCTGAGTAAGAAGCCTCTGCTCATCCTCCACTTTTTGCTAAGACTAAAGTTCAGTCCCGCCTTGTGTTTCACCAACTCGAGAGAAGCAGCTCACAGGTGGGAGCAGTTAAGCAGTCGCACGACTGTAAATTTACATGCTGTACTTACAGGTTCAAGCCTACACTCCTGAATTGTTTCTGTAATGTTAAAATCACATGGATACAGAGTGTTTTTGATATAGTTATGTTACCTCTTGCTGCCACATGTATGGCATGGTAGGCCACTAAAGATTAAAATTGTCTAACATAGAGTTTTTCCATCTCTCTCTTTTTTTCTTTCTCTCAGGCTTTTCTTGCTGGTGAAGTTCTATGGGGGGGTGGAAGTGGCAGAATTTTCCTCCAGACTCGGCCCTAATGAGAGACGGAAAACCTTGAAGAATTTCGAACAAGGAAAGATTGCCTTGTATGTAAGCTTTCATTCCTCTACTGGAGCCACAGTTATCCATTTGGTTTGCTTTTTTTCCCCTGTATCATCTGAACTGTGCAGGTGCCTTTTACATGGTGTTAAAGACTAACATGATGAATGAACCAGTAGAAAAATTGCTTGCCTTTTGTTTGCTTGCATTAGGAATTCTCCTGTAAATCTGGCTTTTGAGAGATTCTTGTTTTTCTTTGGACAGCGAGGTTTTGATTGATAGATTTTGACAAATAAAAAAGGCCTTGGTAGAAACAAAAAACAACCACAAATAAATCATTAAAAAAAGTTTGTGCAGCTGGATTAAGCTGGATGAGCAGATTTCTCAGGTGAAAATAAATGTGATAAATGTGAATATAATAACATCACACGACTGAACGTGTTTCTGTTTGGAACTGGCCGTACCTAGGAAACATGACAGAAGGCAGCAGTCACTGGTGAACTGGGAAATCTGAACCTACATTATGTACTCAAAACAAAATGGTAATATTAGATGGACGGATGGTGCCTGCAGCTGATTCCTGGACTCAACTGTTGTTTTGGCCCAGTGGCCTCCTTTCTGTTTACATACTATTACAAACTTACATACTATTACAATGAAAAATGTCACCATAAAATGAACCAAAACAGCACCTTTTCAGCATTAAATACTTCTCTATAGACTCTCTCTCAGAAGTGTTTCTATGAATTTGAGTCTCTGATAAAAGTGCCTAATTTGTTTGTGACATTCAGTTGATTTGAATTTGACAGCTGGATGGAGATCTGGCAGCACTTCCTCAGTTTGTTCAAATTTTCACCGGTGTTTAGTTCAGTTTTGCAGTTTTATGTCACGTGACTGAGTATATCAGCTAATTATTGGGCCCTTCATGAGACTGGCTTGATCATGATACACGAGATACACCGCACTGCTGTGGCCCTCCAGGTCCTCCATAACATACTGAAACTTCTACTCATGCTGTCTCCACCAGGCTGATCAGCACGGATGCTGCCGCCAGAGGGATTGATATTAAAGGAGTTAAATGTGTCATTAATTATGACGCCCCACAGTACATCAGGACCTACATCCACAGGCATGTCGGCTTTTCCTACTACCTGACTCAGATGAACTTTGTTTATTCATTTTTTACAAAAGCATAAGTGCCAAAAAACCATTTATGACAAACAAATGCCTTGTTTAAACTGGATATCTGGAATCTAAAGTAGATTTCTGAGCATGTTCTGTTCTCCCATACATAATAAATGAAGTCTAGAGGAATGATGTTGGTATTGGTTGTTTTATCATTGTTTCAGGGTGGGCAGAACAGCCAGAGCAGGGAAAGCTGGAGTGGCCTTCACTTTCCTCTTAGGAGTTCAGGTGAGGCTGCACTGACCAGAATTGCTATAAATAAAGTGAGCATTTATGCAGATGATGTTTATTGTTACTAAGAAAGAGTGTCTGCCTGTGTGTGTCTGCCTGTGTGTGTGTGTGTGTGTATCTGTGTGTGTGTGTGTGTGTGTGTGTGTGTGTGTGTGTGTGTATCTGTGTGTGTGTGTGTGTGTGTGTGTGTGTATCT
>JBBIGA010000016.1:2728567-2743884 GCA_037576975.1 Alestes dentex
GTGTGTGTGTGTGTGTGTGTGTGTGTGTGTGTGTGTGTGTGTGTGTGTGTGTGTGTGTGTGTGTGTGTGTAGGACTCAGTGCAACACCCAGATCTTAGCTGAAAAGGAGGAGTGCAGTGAAAAGTTAGCTGCGGCCAAACTGGAAATGCAGAGGAAGTTTGAGAAGCATGGCTCACCAGCAGCCGCTCAGGTGAACCAGCAGCAGCTCCGGCTGTAGCTCTCCCACGTTTTTCCCACAGACTATCGTTCGTAGACTAGCATTACAGTTCTTACCTTCTACATATGTTCAGGAGGAAACATGTTGAACTCTGTGTCTCCCTCTCTCTCCTGTCTCCCTGCAGGGGGCTGTTTCTGCTACTCAGAAAGCTGCGGTCTCTAGACCTGTATCTGAAGTTGCAGCTGAGAATGACTCCAGTAAAATTGCCAGCAAACTGAAGACGGAACCTGCTCTAGAACTGATGGCCAAAAGTGATGACCATCTCAAAAGCAGTGAGATATGGGTTCAGATGGGAGAAACTGGTGGGAAAACAGAATTGCGATTAAGCATCGATATTGTTTCTCTCAGTTTATACTTCAAAATGAGGTAGAGCACAGATTCTGGGTTCCAGTTCTGAAACAACATGCACTGCAATATTCCCCTTGTCCAGGTACACCTGAACCTGCTTAGATAGGCTTGATGGAGACCAGGATAAGAGATTTAGCAATAATAAGTTAAGATTTACCCAGTAATCCCAGCATGATGCCCCATGGGGTCAGTTGCAGTCGTGGGACTTGTGTTTGGCCATGAGCCAAATCAAACAAGCTAGTTTATCTGTCAGGAGCCAGTAGAGTGCTGAGTGCACTTTTTTTTAGTTTTCCCCAGGAAAACTAAAACTATGATGATTAATCAGCCCATCCCAACTGCTTCCTTTTCTCCCTTCTTTGAACCACGTTTAGTATGTAGTAATGGCTGTATTCCAGGAACACCCCACACTGACTGTCATGAGGAAATCACTGTTTGGGCCCTCGTCAAATTCAGCCACATTCTTACGCTTGCCCATTTCTCCTGTTTCCAATACACTGATCACTTGATGCCTAATATATCCCAACCCTTGACATGTGCCATTGCAGCAAGATAATCAGTGTTATTCACTTGTCAGTTGTTTTAATGTTGTGGCTGATCACTGTAAATACAGTTGAAATGAATGTCAAATCAACGTTCTCTTTTATGTATAATATTGTCTATGTAATATTATAGGCTATAATTAATTGATAAAGCATTTGCCTGCTAGTTAACAGTGAAATTGAAGTTGTGACTCCCTGTCTAGAATATGTTGTAATCTCTCTTCTCTTACTCTCTTGCTTTCAGCTGTTGTGACTGTAAAGGATTCAAACAAGTTGCCAGCCACCTCCAAACCCTCCAGTCAGAACATGACTCAAAACAGCCCAGCCAATGAGGAGGCCATGGAGGGAGTAATGGACATCAAAGGAGGGGACTTGAAGGTTGCAGGTAAGAAACCCGCACACACACACACACACACACACACACACGCACGCACACACACACATACACACACACGGTCACTCTCCTTCTCTGTGCAGATGCTCTGTTGGACGCAGCAGTGAAAAAAGAGGAGAAAGAAGATGATGCCATTGAATATGACAACGAAGGCGAGATCGAGAAACGACTGTCCAAGCTCAAAGGTGCAAATAGTTTCGAAAATTTCCCAGTTGGGAAAAAATCTGTCGGTATCTCAAACAAAAGGCACTTTAAGAATCGATACCTGGAAGAGACAGAAACCAAAGTCTTGCCTGTTATATCTACAGGAAAAAAAAACAAAACGGCTACATAAACCAGTGTCTTTGCACTGCATTTAATGATCGTGTTCAAGTGTTAATAAAATTCTAATTCAGTGCACTACAAAAATTGTGAATTAACTTGCTTAAACCTCACTCTTTAGAAACTTTGGCGACTGATGTTTCTTTTGTAGCCGGGCAGCAAGGTACAGCAGTGGGTCAAATTTTGTGGAACAACACAGTTTTTTTTTTTTTTTTTTTTTTTTTGGCCACTTTCAGTATTTAAAGTCACAACTATATTTGCAGGGCAGGTAGTTCCTCAATTTTTGTGTCCTTTGAAACCTGCATTATTATTAAGCCTCATTTCAGTGATTTCAGGATTGACCGATATGAATAAAGTGATAGTTAATAATATATATATATATAAATCTCATTTACACAATTTAGTTTAGACATGGTCTTCAAGGTTTCCTTCTTTAGTTTTGCACTGGGGCTGTGTTCAGGAATCCTAAATGGATTCTGTATTGTAGACTTACATGGTCTGGGACACACTTTTTTCAGGACAGTGTACATAGAAGTAGTCTTTGTGAAGCCTGATATCTGTGTGTGAAGATTTAAGCATGCTGTTTGGTGGCTACAAGCCTCCAGTGCTTTTTAGCTACATTAGCCTCGTAGCTCCAGTGCAGAACTAAAGAAGTAAACCTCAGACACCAGATGATTTGGCTGATTGTATGACTTTAGGGGGGCGGCACAAACCCTATTTATTTAAAACAATTTCACCACAATTTTGCTTACATTACTGCAGGGCAGCATTTGAAAGGTTACATGGCACCTCAGTAAGACTTTAACATTTTAACATTTATAAAGATTCAAGATCCTTTGTCACATACTCAGTTATACAGTGTGTAGAGAAGTGTGACACTGAAACATCTCTGAGACGGTGTAAAAAAAAAATAAAGGCTTATAAAAATAGATAGAAAAGTATATATTTAAATAAACATTGTAAGTATAAACAAGATCCAAACTGTGCAAATATAATAGAACAGACTGAAGCCCTGTTCTCTCAAGCATAATTAATTTCACCTCAGAAAGTGGCATAACAACACTTATTGAAATAAACCTTCATAAACACGTATGTCAGGTTTACGTCGGTTATCCATCCATCCATCCATCCATCCATCTATTTTCTACCCCTTTATCCTCGGGGTCGGGGGGGGGCTGGAGCCTACGTTGGTTATCATGAAAGGCTTATGCCCTACAGTAAAATATCCCTGGATGTTTTTAGGTCTGTGTTTTCATACAAAAATCCATCCCGGGTGTGTCGTTGGGGTGTAATGTGATGCATCATAATGCTCTTGTGTGTGTAGATGATAAGACGGCGGCGCAGGAGTTCGAGGAGGAGCTGGCGGACTACAACGGCGACGACGAGAACGAGCCCGAGTTCGAAGCCGATAAACAAGCGGAGCTCGCCGAGGTGTAACCGCAAACACTCATGAACAGACTCATATGTGCCTGGAGACTGAGGTTACACTCCATTCAGCTGCACACCTCCGTACCCCTGCTGGGCAGTTTAGTAAGTGGCAGCTCCGTCTTATAGTTAAACCAAGATTAATCTGTAGGGCAGAGGACACCGCGGCTCGAGTTTTGCTGAAATTTCTCCCGGCGCTCAGTAACTAACGCCTAACTGCACATGAAGGGACGAAGAAAACACTGGCCGTGGCTTCACTTTTTTTTTTTTTTTTTTTTTTTTTTACTGTCTGTAGATAGCTTCCATTGAAAGCAGGCTTTGTAAGTACGGCGTTTCGATCGTTCCGGAGAGCGAGCTGAACTGAATGTATGTACAAGCTACGCATTCATGCCTTCAAATCACTTACTTGAAATATTGATCCACTGTGCTACATTTCATCAGGCGAAAATTCAAACGAACGAATACATCAGTGCGACATTTCAGTTCATGGCTTGCTAGTTGGAAACTTTTTCCACCTGTACCAAACCTTGAATGCAATGCTGTAATCAGACTTTCTGTGTCTTTTGCTTTCCTAAACATTTTGTACATTTTATGTAGTTTAGTAAAAGCGATCATGCTGCAGAACTGATCGGTTCCGAATGAAATCTTCCGGTAGATCTTTACTGTAACTCAGAATAATAAATATTTGCTGTAAAGAAAAAAAAGGGGGAGTCTGGAATCTTTAACATATATTAGCAAGACTTTTTTTTTATCTCTGCTTTTATTCTGAGAAATGGAAATGTTTTCTAAGATGTCAATTTGTGATTTTTCTAATGGTTTTATTTAAATTTTATTTGCATTCTCTCTTGCTGTGTTTTTAAACCGTTTAGATGGTTTTTAAACTGTGATTGATAAATGTCAATAAAATCTTAACAAATCAAAATACCTTTCAGCTGGTCTAATCTTTTATTAGCTGCATTCAGGTTCACGTTATCGTTTACAATTAGACTGTAGTTGTCTGTTGGTTTTTCTGCATCTGCTGGCCTCATTAGCTCTGTTCATGAAAAGTCTGGACCCCTATAGGACCACCAGTCAAGGTGGGGCATGCGATAGACGGACAAAAGAGCTTCACTCATAAACACGCTGAAATTTGTAGGCTGAACAAACCCTTGGCCACTTTGGTTGTACAGGGGTCCTCGAAATACAACATATCTCGACACTTTCTGACTTTTCGAGTTTAGGACACTCAGTGGGGCCAATCAAACCAAGCTGTTTTTCATGTGCAACAGAAAGCAAACCTAGGCTGTAATCCGTTCACTTTTAGTGGTAATTAGGGTCGCTGCTGCGTTCCTGACAGCCACTGATTAGTCCGTTTTTCAGTCTTGCCAGATTATTTGCTAGTAACATTCCTGCTGCTGTGCTTTGATTGGACTGAAGTTGGATTTTGAGACTTTGTGTGATTGGTTAGTAAGTAGTCAACCTGGACTTAGAAGAGTACCTCCCTGCTCTGATAAGAGGGTTGATTTTATTCTCTGCTCTGATTGGAGCCCTGCTACCTGATGTGTAAAGTGTCCATCTGTCCAAGTGTCGGTCACAGTGTGAAATACCTCTCTGTATTTAAACCCATTCACTAAGTGAAGCAGCAGGCAGCCAGGAACACAGCACCTGGGGAGCAGTGTGTGGGGACGGTACCTTGCTCAAGTGCACCTCAGTGGGGCCACTAGCAGTCCTGGGATTCAAACCCACAACCTTCTGACCACAGGGGCAACTCCCTAACCACCAGCTGCCCACATGATGAATCTTTCCTCCTGTAATCTGACAGGTTAGCTGGGTAGTCACATTTTCCTTCATTTGTTTTCATTCACTGTTCAAATTATTCATTATGATGTGCTGGGAGGGTTTTTGGCTCTCAAATACAGAAATGCTTTTTTTCTGTAAAATAAATGCTTTTTTTTTGCTGTAACTGACATGCATGTTAAATCATGCAGAAGCCTGTCTGATTTCTGAGCATTTTTACTTCTATATTTTTGCATTTTAAATCCAGAAAATATGGTTTGGACTGAGCCAATAAAGACAAAAAGTAGTACATGTGCATATACAGTAGTCGTTTTTTTTTTTTAGCTTTATGGTGCATAAATGGTGCAACAAAGCATATAAATAAATCAATTATCTTCGCAAATCCGGTGGTTTCACGCTGTTTGATTTGTATCTATATATATATATCTATATATCTATATCCTTTCAATGACTGCCAGACAAAAACATTTCTCAAATCAGATAGGATGATTTGAGCCTACTTGCATCCATTTGCATGATTCAATACATTGCTATGTCAGAAAAACTGAGCTCCTGAAATATTACACATGAAAATGCTGAACAGAACTTAAATCAGTTAAAACAAATGTTTGTGAATGTTTCCACAAATCAACCTCAACCTAATCAAAAACATTCACATATTTTGATGCCATTTGTAAAAATGGCCACATTTTCACTGTTCCTATTCAGTGTTACACGCTATTGCCAGAAAAAAAAAATAGAGGACGGCAAGATTTTTACAAATCAATCAGGACAATTTTAACTTATTCTCGTTCATCTGAGAGTCGAACTTTTAAAGCGAAATGCTTTAGAAAATAAAAAGTAATACAAATGTTGGCGGTTCTTGGAGCTCCACTGTATTATGAAGTGAACTGCATTATAACTCTGCCATTTCTGAAATAAAATCAACCACATCACACACTGAATTGCTGCATTTGTCGTGTAAAATCTATATTATCAAAAAAAAAAAAAAAAAGTGGTGTATTCTGAGATGATTGAGTTTAATTCAACAGTAACAAAGACATTTACACACATGCAAATCAGGAATCTCTTTCAAGTTGGACGAACTGCAGTGTGCAGAGTACAAAACTGGCAATTTAACACGGGAACTGTTGAACAGGAGCTTTGACTGATGTGTGACTACGTGAGTAACAATTCTTTGACCAAACAGCCCTTATGCTCCGGTTCTCAGATGGCAAACTGACCAAGCAGAGTTGAAACCTTCAGGTCAGCTCAGGTCTCACTGTAATGAAAATGGCCCAGTTTGCTCGTACATGATGGCGGTAGGTGGGTCATGGCTGCCGCTGGCGCACACACACACACTACTCAGGGCGCATGAGGAGCTCTCAGGACGGGGAGCGAGAGGAAGATTTCATACCGTTGGGACAGAGGGGGAGTTAAATAATTTTTACTACGGGGAAATACTTGTGGGCAGAGAAGTCAAACTCAGGAAGAGCCTGAAAAAAAAGAAGGTGGCAAGAAAAGAGAGTTAAGCAATGGATTGTCTTGCATTAAAAAGGAATTGTTTAATGCTGTGATTTTGTAATGAGGTCAGTGGACACTGTTGCTCTACCTTGGTGTCTTTCTTATGTCCTCCTGCAAGCAGCTTCATCACAACAATGTTCGGTTTGGCCACTTTGAGTATACGATTCACCTATTAAAAAAAAAAAAAAAAAAAAGGAAGAGTTAACTTAATGACAGTCAAGACTGGTGTCGCTCTCCTAACCAAACCATTTACCTCCACTGTAAGTTAGTACAAGATTTTATTCTAAATTACTTGAAACCATTTCTACTTCTTCTCATTCATCCAAGAGCCAACCTTTAAAGTTAAAAGCTTTAGAAAATAGAAAGTAATAAAAATATTAGCGGTTCTTGGAGCTCCGTTGTATTATGAAGTAAGTGTATTAAAACTCTACACTTTGTTTGTGCCGTTTGTACAAAGAGAGTTATTTCTGAACTAAAATCCTCATGAATGTTCATACCATGCACCGATCACCTGTTGTAATATTTAAAAAAGGTAAAGGGAGATAAATGGTGCTGATGACAGCGTGCTATACTGGCATGCATGTAAACAGTGCTATAAATGGACACAGACACGTCAATGTCTTAGTCTAGTTTCCTTGACGTGCTCGAAACATAGCAGCGAAGGACAGCGACTATGTTTACATGAAGACAGTATGCTGACTATGGTGGCATTTACCCCTCTAAGCCAGGGTTCCCAGTCCTGCTCCTGGAGTTCAGATCCAACACACCAGGCTCTAATATTCAGGCACCCCTGAAGGCCTTCATTAATTTGATCCTGGATCAGATGCATGACATTATGGCTGGAGCTAAACTCTGTGTGGTATATCTATATCTCCTAGACCTGGAAAGTCCCTCCACTAAATTTGAGAGGTTAAACTGGATTGAAAGGGCCCATTTTCATTCCTTTTAGATTGAAACTAGCTGTGTTTGTTCCTGTACCATTAAGATAGACCTATGTAAATCAGCTCTGTTCTGACTGGTTGCCTGGTTTTGTGCCTCACTCAAAAAGCAGTTCAGGCTAAGACACTTCTTCTAACTTTGTCATCGGTAGGAGGCCTGATCTTTCAGCCGAAATTTTCAATATGGGCCACATAGACTGGGGAGTGAAAGGTATGTTTAAGAATGTTTACTTTTTTTTTTTTTAAAGGGGGGGAACTGTTTTTCAATTATATGGGACCATTTCGCACATTTTTGCACATTACGCTCCTCTTTGCACATTAAGCCCCTCTTTGCACATTAAGCCCCTCTTTGCACATTAAGCCCCTCTTTGCACATTAAGCCCCTCTTTGCACATTAAGCTCCTCTTTGCACAGTAAGCTCCTTTTGCACAACCCCTTCATCTACCTCATACTGTAATTTTGCAAATTAAGCTCTTTTGCACATTTCCTTCAATTTGCAAATGCACAGTTAATATTTCTCTACATCTGCACATTACACTTCAAAGTATTTACTAACTTATTTTATATAAAAACTCTTAACTCGAATCTCTGCATTTGTGTGGACAGCAAAGAATGAATTTCATTGCGCTTTCTACTGTACAGATGACAAACGTTTTGAATCTTGAATCTTTAAAGCGGATGCTGATCTTGCCTCAGCGTCAGGGCTGGCGACGTTTTCCAGAATGAGTTTGGCCTGTTGGAAGTGTTTGCTGGCTGCCATGTACAGGTCGGCTGAGCGTGGAGGAGGACTGTATTTCTTCAAATCTGACATTTCCTGCACAAACAACATCGGACAACCATATTCAGCACACACACACACACACAGAAGATCCAGTAAAACTATCGGGTGTGAGCTTTTGGACTGAGTCAGGCTGGGACTTGGTACCTTGAACTGGATGTAGTGCACAGGAGGAGGCGTGACCACGCTGTTGAAAGGGGCGAAGCGATGCTCGTAGCGAACTTGCTCACTGTCTAGCTCAAACTGAGGCTTCCGTACTTTCCCATCCATATCAAGCGCTATCATCGTCTAAACAGAGATCCAAAAAAATCCATCAAGTCAAGTAGTCATGAAGGGGTCTGGATTAATTAGTAATTATTAAGCAATCATAAATATACTGTTCTTTCTTTTTCAGTTCAACATTTTCAAATAGCTTGAGAATATTATTTTATCTGGCATATGAGATGGGTGCACCAAGGAGTCAGGAACAAATCTGTGTTCTTACAACTGTGTTCTCACCAAGATATCACTGTTTTACAAGGCAAAAATGTGTTATGTTTTACTGTATATATGTTTGTGTTCACTGTACTGTTATATCATGTTTTTACTGGCAAAAATACAATTCCTGCCAAGATACATTTACGGCATTTAGCAGATGCTTTTATCCAAAGCGACTTCCATTCCCTGACTACAGGGGGCAGTCTCCCTGCAGCAACTTGGGGTTAAGGGTCCTTTTCAGGAACCCAGTGGTGATGTGCTGAAGGTAGGATCCGAACCCATGACCTCTTGGTCCAGAGGCAGGTATCCTACCCACTGAGCCACCGCCACCCACCAAAATCTGGGTTTGACTTCAAAAGAGTTTACCTTGTACATGCCAGCACACATGTTCTGGTAGGCCTGACTCATGGTGATCTCTTTCCCCAGAGGACGAGCTAGAGAGAGAACAGCGAGCACATTAATACATGATCTAAACACACCCTAGCCCCTAGTTTCTGACTAGCCTTGAAGAGAGCGGCACCTTTCTTCTTCTTCTTGCTCTTCTTGCTGCTGCGCCCTTTCTGCTGCTGCTCCTCCAGGATACGCTCCTCAGCCATCTGAGAGCTGTCCGCCCTGCTCAGCGTGGACATCAGCCACGCATACAGGAACTCTGACAGGTACCTGCGCACGATTTATACAACATACAAACATATGAAGATGCGGTGGTGTTTGCGGGGTGTTACACAGTATAATAGTATAACAGTATAATAGTCTCATGATTGTATGTCTGCATAACCAAAATCCTATAAATCACAGTTGTTCAGGTTCTCATGGCAGGTTTCTCATGACAGTGACCATTTGTGATTAACCAGTAAAAGAAAGTGTGAAGTAAAACAACACAGCTTGAAATTCTTCTCTGCATTTAACCCATTCACCCAAGTGAAGCATTGATGCAGCGCTCAGAGAGCAGTGTGTGGGGAGGGTACTTTGTTCAAGGGTACCTCAGTGGTGCCACTGGCAGTCCTGGGATTCAAACCCATGACCTTCTGATCACTGGGGCAACTCCCTAACCACCAGGCCACCAGCTGCCGAAAATGAAGCCTTACAAGTGGTCAAAGTACTGTGGGTGGTGTGGTTTAAGGGACTAACCAGTAGATGTAGTAGTACTCATGCATGCTGTAGAGTTCCAGCTCGAAGCCGCTGAGCAGGTACTGGATCATGATGCGCAAGTTGTGGTAGAGCACCCAGGTTCCCAGACAGGCCAAATGCTGCCTTTGAGGCTCCAACTTCATCAGCAGGCCATGGAGAGCTGCATCTACCTTCTCAGCCTGAGTATTTTTTTTTTCAAGATTCTTTATTTGTCACATGCATAGTCACACAGGTACAACACGCAGTGAAACGTATCCTGAACCGCTCCTTTAGACTGTGCAAAAATTTTAGACAAGTAATTTTTAAATACAAAAATCTGGAATTTCTGAAACACAAAATAAAATAAAGAAATAATTACAAGTCTAAATGTAAGTACAATTTAAAATTTGAAACATAATCTGAAATTTTCTAAAACAAATCTAAAAGTAAATAAACAGGAGCACCACAAGTTAGAGATAAAAATGTAACTAATAAATTGAGGTTTTTAATATGTGTTTATATAAATGTGGCAGCAGTATGTATTATATAATATTAAATACATTATATCATTTCTGACAGTCACAGTTATACAAAACACAGTACACTGCAGACCACGGAAGAACAAAATTTTATAGCTTAATAAACCAAGAGTACAATTAATGGCTATGCTTATAATTTCACTATTCTTCATTTTCAGTAAGATTTTAGCTTATCTACCACTAGGACAAGTAGATTTTATGTTAAACACACACCTCATCCTGTAGCGTGGCAAACTCCTCCAATATGTGTCCCAGCTTGTCTCTCTGTCGTGCTCTGTTGTGGCCATGAATCTGGATTAGGCTGCAGAACGGCTGTGAAGCAATTTACTAAATTAATCATTTATGACCTTTATAACATGTTCCAGTAACTACAGAACCGTTAATGCAGACATTTCAGTGTTACAGGTTAGAAAGTGTGTGAACGTGTTGCATACCCGAGAGCAGTGCGTTACGAAGGAGTCGATGTAATCTTTGGCCTGGTGGTTGTTATACAGGCTGCACCTGCAGACATAACACCAGTTATCAACACACACCAACAGCGGAGATGGTCCTGTTAAATACTCTAAATACACCACAGTCTATATATATATGAGGTGTAACGATTCCTCATAGCCAAACCCCCAACTACCCATACCGACTCACTTTGTGGACAGAACAGGGGGGCTGACGAAATAACGGAGAGCGTCTTTGATCATGTCCTGCATCAGGTGAGTCCCAAACACTTTTTTGTTGTCAATCAGAAAGGTAGTCTAAATAAATAAACAAAATCAGTATTATTGCCATCATCAGTGAAAATGCTCAGCCCAGCAACTACACAGTACAGACTGATAAAACACTTTATTTCCATCTGGGTGTAGGCCTGGCCTGAAGAGCATTTTGCAGGCTTTGAGTACTTGGTATTTCTGAAATAGGGCCTGAAAAATATTTTTCATTTCAGAAAAAAATTTCTCAAAATCGGCTTTAAACACAATAATAACATGCTATATTTAACTATAATTAAAGGTATTTCCATAATTTTTCCATTGCAGTTCAAAATGTATCCAGTAGGAGGCAACAATGTATCAACAGTCTACTGAGCGATACTTGGAATAATATCACTGAAACTACATATATTTAGCAAACTTCTTGTGCCATCATGGTAGCAAATAGGGTTCATTTTTAAAGTGCTTTTAATTTAGTCATAGTCTTTTGATGAAAATGCTTAGGTAAACCACCTATATTTTTTCACATTTTAGTCTTATTTGTGGTTTACAAACACAAGGTTTCTGAATACTAAACACAGTACACAGACTAATTAAATAAGGTGTTAAAACACTAAATATGCATGTACATCTGGGTTAAAAAAAAAAAAAAAAAGGTTGTCAGTTAATAGAGTTCGTTTGGTGTGGCATACCTGTAATAAAGATCTGGATAGTACACAAGGTGACTGCTCACTAAACTCACAAAAGAAATCCTGGGGAAACAAACAGAAGCATATAAACAAGGTTAGATCCGCATCTGAAAGGCGTCGGCAAAACTGACACTGAGTTTTTCCTTATACTCGTCCTCACCAGGATGCTGTGCAGGTTGGTGGTGTTGATGACCTCACACACCGTCTTAATGCGCTCGATCAGCTTGCTGAAGTAGTTGACCATCTCCTCACGCTTGATGATCTTCGCGTAGCGGGGGAAAGTGGGCGGTAGCAGCCGCTGATTCACCAGGGGCTCAAACCCCATCATGATTGGATGGTCTAAGAAAGACAATTTATGTATAAGAGCAAGAGAAAACACATCTTCAGTCATTAGAATTAAGTTAATTTAGCTGAATAGTTCATACTTTGTATTCAGTGTGTGGTGTCTGTACTACAGACTAATCTGTCTTGATGTTCTGTGAATGACAGTAATGTGTATGATGTACTACATGGTAGCATAAGAGAGAGTATGTGTGCATGCCTGCAAAATATGACAACCTTAGTGATGTCAGTCTAGACGCACTGTTGGTTAATAGAGTCTATACGTGTGTGTACTACCTCCTTTAGTGGTGTTATTCTGGAACAAGACGTATTGTTAGATAATTGCGTGTGTGCGTGCGTGTGTGTGTGTGTGCATGTAATACCTCCTTTAATGGTGTCATTCTATGACAGGATGCACTGTTGGATAACATTCTTTAGTGTTGTTATTCTATGACTGGACACATAGTTGTAAAACGGTGTGTGTGTGTGTGTGTGTGTGTGTGTGTATGTAAAATACCTATTTATGTGGGGTCATTCTGTAACTGAATGCATAGCTGGAAAATAAATTGTGTGTGTGTGTAATACCTTCTTTAGTCTTATCATTGTATGACTGGACACATAGTTGGATAGAAGAGTGTGTGTGTGTGTGTGTGTGTGTGTGTGTGTGTGTGTGTGTGTGTGTTTAATACCTCCTTTAGTGGTGTCGTTCTGTGACTGAATGCCGTATTGGATGGTCGAGTGTATTGCAGGCAGAAGGTCGGCTGCCTGGCTCATCAGCTTCTGCGCTTCACTCACTGCACTCGTCTGAAAGGGCAACCAAGCCATCCATTAATTGCAATCACTGAGTCACCATACATGGTGAGTTCTGCATCAGTGACAGTGTTTATCACCAGCATAAAACACAGTAAAAGCCAGAGACTGCCACCTTTGCATGTTTTATTTCTATTGAAAACGCCCATTAACCACAAGTTAATTTTTCAGTTTTAGAAAAAAGCAGAAAATGTCTATTTAAAAAAAAATATCTATTGAAATTTAATTTGTCCACTCTTTACTTTTGTGCCCCCAACTGATACTTAGTTTGGCAAAAGATCCCACCTACCGCAGTGTTTTCATAATTTGTCCATACATAAAAGTAAAATATGCTTTACTTCCTCAGTTTAGTGCTAACTTTGCTAAAAAATACAACTCAGTAATAAACCAAATCTTTTCCAGAAATACACCTCCAACGCAGCTCTTACTCCGCTTCCTCTAGGGTGCTGCAGGCATGCCAATGTGTTTCAGACTTATTATGAGCTATAAAAATGAATAAAACCTCACAATTACTGAAAGCTATTTCAGCACCAGGGCTGGAGAGAACCGATTTTTGATTTAAAAAAAAAAAAAAAAAAAAAAAAAGATTGCAGCTCAGCCCTGCCACAAAAATATTCCTGCAGAAGTAAGTTTTCTGAACTAAACTGTAGTCTGTAAAAAAAAAAAAAAAAAAAAAAGACTAAGGACTAAATCAGAAAAATATATTTATTTATTGAAGCTTTTTTGTAATGATCTGTTAAATACATGTTTTTGTTTTTTCTAGACTTAATTGGCTTAATGGCCTTTTTGATTGGAAATCTTTACGTTTGCGTACTACTGCATATGGCACAATTCGTACCTCTTTCTTGGTGAATGAGATGAGAGCTGTCAGTAGGAGGCGCGTGAATTTAATTCTGCTGAACAAAGCCAGACACTGCTGATGCTGTGAGGAGGCAGGAAAGAATCCATGTTAAATCCATGCATAGAACATCAGAGTACCATAATATTAAACCGGCGGTCTTACATCCAGCTCTACTTCAGGGTCCCGCTGCTCCCCCTGTCGACTACGAGTGCTCTGGGATTGAAATAAGAGAAACCTGTCAATTATTATCATTATTGCAATGTTTCTGTTCAACCTGTATCACTGAATCATTAAATCATACCTTCACTTTCCTCTGCAGCTCATCTTCCACATCCTTCAGCATCCCTTTAACAAACAGAAGAAACACTGAAATCTGCATCGTACAATTTTAATAGGAATGCTCAGATGACGTGTCCTACCTGTCACTCTCAGATCAGTCACGTTATTCGCCATTTTGAAGCCGTAGGTCATGGCCTGGAAATCTTCCTGCCGTTCAGAAAGGACAGGTTAACAAAGGGAACACCACTGATGAGAGATTGCCAGCAGGTTTGAACTGGCAACCACTGAACTGGGAGAAATTTGTAACATACAATAGTATAATATATAATAAAGTTATATATAATGAATACTGAATAAGGTATGAGAAACAACATAATACTACTGAATAAATGTTACCTCCTCAAACACAGCGGCCTTGTTGACCTTTTCGCGGGCGATGTCGCACACTTTAAGGATGCCCAGGGCGAAGGCTTTGAGGGCAGGGTCTTGGATCAGCTCGGGGTTATGAACGTACAGACATGTAAAAACGGTCTGAGCAAGGGAATGCCCCTCCAGCCACGTTATCTATTGACAGAGAGAAAAAGAATCGAAACAGTGCACCTATTTTTTCAATCACCGATGCATATGATTTAAAGCCATTTTTCTCCGCGTGTTATAAAGTGTGTTTCTGCCAGCAAAGTTAACATTAGAACAAATGCAAACAAGAAAGCAGTAAAAAAGTATCAAGATTTGTTTTGTTTATAAAATGTAGTTGATATTGTGTGAGCTGGTGAGGAGAACACAGGTTCGGTTCCAGATTCCTCCTCGGTTCCTCCAGCTGCTGATTGGTTTGTGAAACTCCATCAGCAGCTCCTGATTTACTTTAATGAAGTCAAGCCAGTTTTCTGATGGAAACAACAAGTAACACTGGACTTCCACAAGGAACAGTATGCTAGACACATTGATACATTATAAGAATAAATCGCGACTCAGTGTTTTTTTTCTTTTTTCTTTTTAGTTTTATCTAGTGCATTTATATTTGCACATGGATTTTTCAGGCATGAATGAACTTTTTACCAGTTGACCAACAAAACTAGTAAGTAAACAACTGTACACTGAACACATCTGCCGTTTGTTTTTTGAAATGTTTTGAAGTGTTTGAACCCAAACTATACGTCTTATTCACAGAACGAAAGGTGGAAAAACACCTGGACAGGTCACTAGTCCATCGCAGGACAGACACACACTCACACACACTCTCACACACACTCACACACACTCACACACACTCACACACACTCACACACACTCACACACTCTCACACACTCTCACAC
>JBBIGA010000016.1:2777224-2787727 GCA_037576975.1 Alestes dentex
TGGAGGATCTTCAACTAATCTAGTGGGTGGGGCTTGACAGGTGAGGGGCGGTTCTATGCAAATTTCCTCATCCTGACCTCAGGATAAGGGAGCGTCCAAACGGCTCGTAGAAGCATATGATTCCTGACACCAAAATCTTTCAGTTGACTCACAGAAAACAGATTTTTTTTCGCGCTTGCAGTGTTTATAGGAGCATTAGAGACACAAATGGAAATACAAAGGGATGCAAAAAGTGAGTTTTGCATAATATGTCCCCTTTAAGTTCTATTCAAGATGCTTTTTCTTAAGCCTCTCTTCAAATGTAGCCTCTTTTCACTGAAGTAACAAAACATTTACTTGTTTTAAACTACTCTATCGACCTCTCTCCATCTTTGCAGTCTAGGTCGAGGTGTTTATCACCTGAAACGGGCTGTCAGCGTCCATTTTCCCCTCATTCACCCTGACGCTGAACAGCAGTGAATGTGGTCGGTCTGATGAATAGATGCTACATGCTAATAGCACTATAATGCCCTCTAGGTGCCTTTTTCCTACACGAAAGCCCTGGAGTTTTAATACTCAGTCTTTATTTACTGCTCTACGGCACTGAGACTGACCACAACCTCCTCACGGCCCACAGTGCTGCCCCTAGTGCGCGGCTTCGAGCCGGCCACATTCGCAACCCAGGGAAGTGAGGAAAGGATTTATCAGCTCCCTGCTGAAATTTTGATGAGACTCTTCCCTTTTGTTTCAAAGGGAAGCAGCTTTTATGGCCTCCTTCTCTGCTTCATTTGGACTCTTTCGTCCTCACCCACAAACACACTGACCCTGTTCACCCCTCTGTGATCGTCAAACATTTTGTTTTACAGCCTGTTCACACTCCTAAAGGGCCTGAATCACACTCCACTCTTTAGCATTTTAGTGAGCACTAGGTGCTAATATGGTGCTGCTACTGAAATCTCATCTCATGAAATCTCATGCTAGGCCCGCAAACTAAGAATGGAATATCTTTGCAGCTTTCAAACTGTGGAATAAACAGCAATCAGATGTAACACTAAAACCACCTGCAGACTCCCCATGTGTTGCCAAAACAGCCCTGACCTGCATGGACTCTGTGCTTCAAGGCTGTGGTATCTGGCATCATGATGTTAGCAGTGATCCTTTAAGTCTGTAGGTCGCGAGGTGGGGACTCCCTGCTTCAGACTAGTTTGTCCAGCACGTCCCACACATGCTTGATTGGACTGAGACCTGAGAAATTTGGAGGACAGGCTAACACCTTGAACTCTTTGTCATGTTGCTCAAACCATTCCTGAACAATTTTGAAGTGTGGCAGGTCTGTCACAATGTTTCAGTAGGTGATCTGTGTCAAAGTAACGTCCACATTAATACCAATACTCAAGGTTTCCCAGCGGAACATTGCCCCGAGCATCACACTGCCTCCACCGCTTTGCCTTCTTCCCATCCTTCCCCAAGTAGACGATACACCCACACTCATTCTTTCATATCACATGATAGAAATGTGATATGACCAGGCCACCTTCTTCAATTGCTCCATGGTCCAGTTCTGATGATCATGTACGAGCTTTATGCAGGGGACTGGAGTCAGCATATGGCTTGACAGATCCATACACAGCAAGATGTATTGTACTGTGTGCCATGAAACATTTCCATCAGAGCCATTGCTGACTTTTTCAGCAGTTTGTGCTACTCTGAGGAATCTCACCAGATGTGCCAGTCTTGGCTCTCCACAAGCATCAGTGAGCTTTATGATCTTATGACTGTCATTCCTTGGACCACTTTTGGTAGGTACTGACCCCTGTTTACCAGGAACACCCCACAAGACCTACCATTTTGGAGATGCTCTGACCCTTGTCGAAGTGGCTCAGATCATCCATTGTTCTTGCTTCTAACTCATCAACTTCGGTCTTGCTGTCTAATATAATGTTGTGGCTGATTAGAGTATGTTCTCCCCCACATAGGTACTCATGCACACATACACACACACACACACACACACACTTTAGGAGCTCCACAGAGAATTCTGCTCTACAATGAGTGAAAACAACAGGGATTACAGTGAGGGTCAATGGCTTTGTTTTTAAAAAGCATTTAGCCCTGTGGCAATTACTTAGGGCTTAATGTACAGTGTCAAAACAGCCTCATCGATCCGCTGATTGATCCCTCATTCCTTTCCCCCCCTTGTCTCCATGCTCTATGTACCTTCTATATTGTGTGTAGTAATTTATATAATTCAGTAACACTACATGCTGCATAGTTTTCATTTCAGGTACGTTATTTCTGTTATTATTTACCACTACATATCAGGAATATGCAAATAGTTTTTTCACAGCTGACAGATTCCAGGAACTGAATCTAAGGTGGCTGTTTTTACCTTTGTTTTTGCTGATTACAGCATTTAACTGAAAGCTGTACATGTGAGTGTATTCTTTGAGGTGGTGTTGACAAAGACAAACAGCTGAGATACTTCACTGTCTTTCAGTCTACATCTTCTGTTTTGCCATGCTTTCAGCCAGCAGTCAATAGCACGTAAAGAGCAGAGCTGTAAATCAAGCTGTTATGTGGCCTTAGGTCAATAAGCTCCAAGCATGTCATTTAGACCTACAGTTCATACTAGTATTGACTGCGCCATCAACATTTTACGGTAACTCACACAACACACACACACACAAATTGATATGGTAGGACATGACACTTTTATTAAATACAATGTATCACAACTGCCTCAAGGTCATTGAGAGCGTCTGATCATATGGATACACGTATTGTAACACTAATGCCATGGTCTTATGTCAGTGGGTTTTTTGCTTTTGAGTTACTGTATATAATAGAAAGAGACCTGCTAAAATACAGAGACATGTAGCTCTCTCCACACACATGTACCGTCAGAAACTCCTCTGTTATCTCCTTTAAACCAGCGTCTTGTCTTTCAAGCATTGCTTTCCACAAGGCCTGGACTGGTGAAGGCGATATGGCAGCAGTTTTCTCTAAGCTGCTGTCTCCTCTCAGGCCTGCTGCTTCACCAACACTCGTGATGAGGAGGAAATCTGAAGATATGTCCTCAGGGTTGGAGACTACAAGGCCCACAGCTTGCTGCCAGATGGCCTGAGTCCGGACAGTGGAGTAGCTTATATGGTCACTTGCGAAGGTCAGAGGAAAATGGCCTTAAGTCCAGAGTTGGTGGTTGGTTGATATGTACTCACAGTTTTCTGTTACAATATACAAGTAAAATTTTGAGTTTAACATAAGGCAAGATTGACTCCTTTAGCATACTAGCTTTATCATCATTCTTGTATTCTTTTATCTTCATAAATTGTCTGCTTCAGTCATCCTTTTCGCCCTATTCCAGCAGGCCTACAAGGTGAACCAGAAATGCTAACACGACTAAGGTTGGTCCAACCTTTTGAGCAAAAATATCTGATCAGTTTTGGTATTTTTGGTCAAAGGCTCTGCCCGAAAATCCCAATAACTTTAGCCACATGCATTTTTGGTCAACCGAAAGGAAGTGAATACTCAGCAGATACCAGTATACAAAGGAGATATGCTAACAAGAGCCTGCTAACATGACTCACTCGCTCATGTCCTTCAAGCTCGCTTACAGTACCGTCCACCGCAGGACTCCGATCATACATTCATTCTGATAAATACATAGAATAATTTATAGACCAAAACAAACTCCAAAAAATATGAAAGTGCATGATTTTAAACGAATAAATAAATGGAACAAAAGTCTTAAACACCGAAAAGAACGACCAGGAAAAACGAATTTACTTGTCTATAGTGACTCACACCACAGTCTGGCTACAACTGCATGTAAGTGTGTGTTGACTGGAGTATTTGTGCAAATTTATAGCAATTATGCCCTTGCTCACTTGCTCATTCGGATATGTGGCAAAGGCTATCTAACACTATAGATTTGTCTATAACTAAGCGGGGATGAAAAAGGCCAAAAAGAGGAAATAATGTGGCAATGTGTTCCAAACCTTTGTTCTTTTCTCTGGTTATTGTTTGAAAGTGCATTGCCGAAAGAAGACTTAGTGACCTGTGTCATGACGTAATATGTAAAATTGTTACATGGGTTGATTCTTTATGGGGAAATATGTGGAAATTATTTCATACGCCCAGTTTCCATCTTTTTTTTTTTCTTCATTTTGTCCTTTCTTTCCTCTCCTTTCCTCTGCATTCTGTATGGGTCTTTGGGGAATAGGTGCTAATAGCAGACATTAGTACTGTAATGAAATATATATTACACCATAACAGCTGCGTAACCCCTGGCTTAAGCACTACATCACTGATTCAACTGAGTGGTAAATCAGGAGAGAGAGAGGAGGGGAGAGAGAGAGAAGGAGGCCATAATTTAGCCTACCCCATCATAATCAGCCACTCAGGGTAATTGGGCTCCTGTCCTAAATGCACACTAACAGTATTGAAACATGGGTATGGCCTCGTCTCAAATGACTCCATATCCCTTTCAGCAGTGCACTATTGGGAACTTGACTGCCTTGAAGGCTCCTGGTGCTGTAAAGACGGGAGTGAGTGGTCTCACAATTGGCCATGTGACATTTGGCAAAAGCTTCTGCTCCATAAACGTCTCTAAAATGTGAAACCCTATTAGATCCATTCTCTCCCCCAAAATCAAGGCAAAAGTCTCATTGTGTATGAGGCCATAAGTCACCGTACTATTTTCACTCTCTTCGCTTCATATTCATATTCATTTATGCTTGTGGGCCGAAAAGGGCAAAGTAGGATGACACGGAGGAATAAAAGACAGCAGTTTTTGCACTCCTTCCACACGGGTCACAGTCATGGTACATGGCTTGCGGTTATTTGATCTTTCCTGTTCCTTTTCCAGGTCCGGAGGTTGGAAATGGCTTTTCCTGAAGTCCTGGAGACGAGTATGCACTTCTTCTAAAGTCGAGACCAGACGATATTTACAGCGACACCGAATTCCTCGTGACTGTACAGCGAGTATCCGTTCCGTCCAAGCAGAGAAGTGGTCCGATAGCAGAAAAACAAAAAAACAACAACTCCAGAAATGTCTTCTTTCAGTGCCATATTTTCTGCACCTAATACTGATAGATGAGGCTCCTGCCGCCTACCACACTACACATTTAGAATGACAGGAGCAGGACGAGAGGGAGGGGGCAAACAGGAGAGAAGAAAAGAAGGACAGGGCAATAGAGGCAGTCTTGGGATTCACACTCACGCACACACAGACACACACTCTCTTTCTCAGCCCAGGATGTCCAGATAGACGGGCGAGGCCTTGGCCAGGTTGAGCAGCAGGTTGTGGATCTCTTTGATGTTGAGGCGAGTGTGCGGCTCTCGCTGCCAACAGCCCAGCATCAGGTCGTACACCTCCTTCGGGCAAGTGCGCGGCCGCTGTAGTACACGGCCCTGAGTGATACACTCAATCACCTGCGTGCGGGGCAGGGAGTGGGTGGGTGGGGTAGAAAGGAAAGAGATGCGATGGTTACACATTTGATGCCAACTGCCAAAAAGGATCTGAACAATATGACTCAAAATCTTATCACAATGAAACTTTATGTGTGATTCAACATTGATAGACTATTATATGTACTTCATAATGTTTAATATTGATCCTGAGTAGCATTTTGAAGCCTGAAGTAAACAACAGGCCTAATTCTGATGTAATAGGCAAAAAATGACCAGCTTTGAAAAAAACTTCCACTAACTGGACACAGATTGCTTGAGTTCCATGAGCCGCTCTCTTTTGATTACACACTAACAAGGGTGTGACCAACATACCATCACAGAGTTGTATCAGTATTGGCATAAGCTGTACGTATAATTAGGAACGTTTTTGGCCACAGCATCGGCCAGAAATGAAATCGTGTCCAGTTCCACCCACCGGGAGGGTGAAGTTTAGAAAGTGCTTCCTCCTGCTTGGAGGTAACCGCTAACCAGTAGTGTAAGGACTAAATATCGTCCTTAACGAACATTTATCACGTGACAAAAACGAGACCAGACGCAGCGTAAATGCTGGTCATGTGACGATAACTATAATGAAATATACCATGTAATATTGTTGACGAATAAGAACGAGACTAAATGTGGTTTACAAAATAAAAACTATGCTCAAATGTCTCTTCGTTGACTAAAACGAGACGAGACGTTATTTCCTCCCGTTTAATCATGTTTTTATTTATAATACTACTACTACTACTACTACTACTAAAAAGTATATAAATAATAATAATAATAATAATAAAATGTGTTAATATTATTATTTTGCAGTATTTCTGTTTCCTGTTTCCACACACAGCATTTTGATAAGCAGCCTTTTCCCCGTATCCATGCAAAAAAAGCTGATCCTAAATTGTTCTGATTTGGTTGTGTAGACTATATTTATTCAGGAATAAAAAAAAAAAAATTCAGGTACGTTCAGGCCAACACACTGAAGGTGAAGACTTTTACCAGTTTTACAAATGTGGGTTTTATGGCAATAGACACACACATTTTCATTTTATCTGCACTTTTTAGTGATGTGATGTTATTTTGTTTATTTATTTTTGTTTAAATTTATGTGTGTGCTTCTAAGTTCTAACATGTTTGGTTGGCAAAATAAATGTCATAAATTCAGATCAGAGTGTCTTCCGTGTCTGGAATGGATGTACAGTATTCTTGAGTCTATAAGGTAACAGTAATATAATAATAAGTTAACCTTGTTTGAACTGTGAAATAGGTTTGACTAAAAGAAAATTTAGATTTTGTCTGTTCTACTAGGTACTAGGTAATACTATATTGACTGGGTTAAATAGAATTGCATTACTAAAAAAAGTGACTAAAATACAACTTTCATAGACTTAAACTACACTAAAATGTCATCAGCTTTCATCAACTAACACTAGACGAAAATAGTCGTGGATAATTCTGTCTAAAATAAGACTAAAATGCTCAGACTTTCAGTCGACTGAAACTTGACTAGACTAAAAAGAGTTTGGACGTGACTAAGACTAATAAAAACTAAAATGACAGCTTGACGCAAAGACTAGACTAAAACTAAAATTAAGACAGGCCGCCAAAAACAACACTACTAACCAGACGCCCAGGCCAGGTAGCGTCACACTGAGTGATGGAGAGGGAGAGCCATCCTACTAACCCGGTGAGAGCAAAGCTACTTGTGCTCTCACGGATGCCTGAGGCATCAGTGGGGCTCAAACTCATAATCTTCCAGTGACTGGCTTTACACGACTGTGCCAGCGCTGTTGGTGGTTTCGTGTGATTGGGGGAGTTCTACCTAGTGGGTGTAATGAACAGGTCTGGTGGAAAAAATCTAAAAACCCAGAAACTAAGACCACAAAGAATGACAGATATCTCTGCTTTGAGTGCTGTAGCGTTTACTTGAGTTTAGTAAGAGAGCAGTCAAGAGCAGACAGTTATACTCTTTGTAGCAAAAAGGATATAATGTATAAAAGAAGATATGAAATCTCAAATGTAAATGTAAAACTAGACCAGCCCGTGTTACAGAGTAATGGAATTTTTAGACCTAGAAAGTTCCCATACTGTCCACAGATTTTTCAAATCGCCCTAAAACTAACCCCAACTGGGATGCCCACATCACTGTAGTACTGACGACATATTATACACTTTCCATCTATCCATGAGTGCATTTGTGCGTGTACCTCGTTGTTGGAGAGCTGATACCAGGGCTGTTTCCCGTAGGTGAATATTTCCCAGAGCACCACTCCCAGACTCCAGACGTCGCTCTCAGTGGTGAACTTCCTGTACATGATGCTTTCTGGGGGCATCCAGCGGATCGGCAACATGGTGTGACCGCCCACCTTTAAATGGCACCAAGATCAAACGTCAAAAATACAGAGTGCACTCGCTGAATAAATACATGAGCGGACGACATGATTGCCATAAAAATAACAAATCTCGTACCTCAGGATATTTACACTTGAAAATGTGCCGATCTCCGGGCAACATAATGAAAGTCATATTGTTTAGAAACTTTATGATCTTTCGCCTGGCCATTCCGGAGCTTTAGTGGAGCACAGAGCAACTCCAACAGCCTAATGAATGTGCAGTGAAGGCCAAATACTGAATAAGGCATTTGTTTTGAAGTCATTTCCAGCAGTTTCTTCTTGTACTTATCAACCAAAATATTGCCCAAATTGGTGAGACTTTGAAGATAAGATTCCAATGTATTTACAAAGTTGGAACCGAAGTAATACTGTAACTTTCTGAACATTGTTGGCTCCAGGGGAGTTGGACTGACCTAAGCCTCAACCCCAAAACCCATCGCTTCATTTATTAGCTTTTCCATAATGCGCTTGCACTGAAATATTAATTATGTATTTGCAGTGCAGTATGTGGATTAGCCTCATATTAATTGTTTTAACATACTGGACTCATCAAATATTAAGCAGCAAAGCTTTTAGGCTTCTTCGCCAGTCCCACAGAGACTAGAAGCTCGATTGAGTGGGAGAATCTCCAAAAAAGCAGTCTGCTATGATCCTTACTATGAGGAACCTCACTGTCTCGCTGCCTGATGCGTGCCAAGGCTTTTAATGTTATGTACTGAGAACGGTTATAGGCCTTTATGACACTATGGATTAGTTTTGAGGTTTTGTAAAACGCTGCTTCCAATAAACTAATTGTCCACTTTATTAGAAACACCCACTTAACTGCACACCCTGCTGTTGACCAGATATCATCATTTTCAGGGGAGGACAGTGACAGGATAGTGGATGTGGTGCTGCTATGAGTGCACCCAGCAGGGATGTCAGGGTTTTTATCAGTCAGTGTCTCCACTAGGTTGAGAGGGGTCCACCAGGATTTCAGCCAAGAGCAGATTTATGTTCAGAAAACAACCACTGATAAAGAGCCTGAGAATACCTGACAGACACCCAGTGTCTGTTTCAGAAACAAATATGCATTTTAACACGTCACTCTAGCTGATGGCAAAACTCCTGGTAGAACATTCCTGTGGTGGATTCTGTATATCATATTCAATATGATTTTTTTGTAATTTTGAGGTAAAAATCAGATTTGATTTGATTTTCAACATTGATTCGGCTCAGCTCTTTTAGATATTTATTGATGCTGTATCTTTGCACCCTCACTAACTCTACACCAGAGCTACAAGGTCGGACTTTGTTATGGAGATTATGGGTGATTACTTAATGCATTAAAAATGCTAATGTGTATAATAATGAATAACATAATAATATATTGCATTATGCAAATGGCCTCCTGCTAACAAGTCCCCATTAGCTTTCATTTACAGTTAGCCATGTTAGCTATTTTTGGGCAGGTTCTCCTTCAGGATCAGAATCAGAAAACTTCACGGATCCCAGAGGAAACTGCTCATGCTGTGACTACACAGACACAAAGACAAGAACAACATGAAATAAAATATATCATACTCAAAATGAAATACACCTCTCAAGAAAATACTCTTCGGTGCAATGAAACCAGTGCCTCTTTGGCCATAAGTAACACTTTACCATCTCTATCTATAAGGCACAGTGTGAGGGAGTCTAATAAAGTGAGTGTGTTTGTAAACTGTGTACACTGAATGTACTGAATGTGATTCATCACATCAACAGTGTCTGTTCCATTTGTCTTGGCTGGTCACAGTTATAACACCGTGTGGACTATAGCCATGTGGACTCAGCGTGTATGCTCTCGAGCGTCTATGCCCTGCATTTACAAACCCATTGGTCAGCCTTTAAACCTTCATCAGGTTTATGAAGTTTGATAACCCCTGTGCTGAATGGTGCAAATAGCAGCGTCACAGTAGGCCGGGCTGTGTATCCGTAATTCAGTTAAAAGCTAATGTCAGTTAAAAGAGCGTATAGAGCTTTCATGTCAGTGGTGGTGTTTTATGCAGCTTCATAAACTCACTTACAGAGAGCTATGAAGTTTCATAAGGTCAGCAATAGCAATCAACAAAGCTCTATAAAAATGCCACTTGGTGCCAGATTTCTGCGTTACACAACCAGCTTTCACAACAACGCTCCGCCTCTCGGCCGCTGGCTCTCACCGCAGCTGTTTCTATGGAAACTGTCCTTCTATAGGGCTAATCAATTCTGTGCCAGAGGGCGTAATACACACACACACACACACACACACACACACACACACACACACGCACTTGCTCTCTCTTCTGACTTGCATTACAATCACAAAAGGGGCCGGGTTCTGCACTTGACTCATGAGTTGGAGTGTTTGATCACGTGACGGGTTCTCAGAAATGTCTGAACATCAGTAAACTTACCGACAAGACATTTCTGGAAATCTCACTCACTCTTCGCAATTTTTGCCTGTTTTTGAAATTCGGGTGTTTTTATGTACCAAAAACATTTTTGGAACATTTCTTCTCTTTATCCCCAATGATAAGACAGCATGTTTTCTTGAATGCATGTTTAAAATGGATATATATATGTATATATATATATGTATATATAAATCTATATATATATATATCCATTTAAAACATGCATTCAAGAAAACATGCTGTCTTATCATTGGGGATAA
>JBBIGA010000016.1:2797469-2816793 GCA_037576975.1 Alestes dentex
TGTGTGTGTGTGTGTGTGTGTGTGTGTGTGTGTGTGTGTGTGTGTGTGTGTGTGTGTGTGTGTGTGTGTGCATGCATCATACAGGAAAATGTTTCAAGATTTTTAGATAAACGTGTCTAAAAAGTTCACATGAACGTAACTGCACCAAGAGGCCCTATTAGAAGTGTCACATAAATATATGTAGATATAAATAAGAATAAAATCTTGTGAAATAAATCAATCTTTTTTCAAAGCAACCCTTCACCAGAACCAGAGTGGCATTGGAGCTGCAGCATGTGTTGCTTATAGTGATGACGCCTAAAACTTTTGTAAAAACAGTCTTGAGTTATTCAGCTGAAATGTCCGATTCATTCTACTGAGTACGAGCTAACTGTGGCTGTCAATAAAATATAACTCTATTTATTCTATAATTGCTACACTATATGGACAAAAGTATTGGGACGCCTGACCATTACACAAACAGGAATTTTAATGACATTGTATTCAAATCCAAAGACTTTAGTTTGGAGTTGGCCCGCCTTTTCAGCTATTAACAGCTTCCATTCCTCAAGATTTTGGAGTTTCTGTGGGAATTTGTGCTCATTCATTCTGTAGACCAGTTATGAGGTCAGACACTGATGTTGGACAGTGTGTGAACTCGTTCAAAGTGAAACATCCATTCGAAGCTATGATACACTCCACTGAGACGTTTTGGATTACCAGCTAATGTTAACTAGCATTAGGCACGTTGTATGTAAAGTGTGCATTTGTCATAGGTGAACACATGACAGCAAAGACTCAAGACTTTATGGCCCGTGAACGAATAACTGGCTCTCTTCTCTGAGAACATGCAGAATAGGAGACAAGAGAACGATAGAATGACCAAAACTCTCACAACTCAGAAGAACGAAACTAACGCGAAACGAACTCAGAAGAACGAAACTAGCGCGTGACGTGCATGTAATGAACGAAAACACTCCCCGAGACGACCTGTGACTCCCGAGTCATACAAAAGATTTGTTCAAAATGAACGAATTGTTCAAGAACGACAACATTCCTAGGAGGGACTATGTTTAGGGCTGGGTGCACTGCACGGCAGCACACACACACACACACACACACACACACACACAAGAAGCACATCGGAACATCCTATGAAGACAGTCTGTGGATGAGTGAAGAAGAGCAGCCACGCCTTGATCTGCTCCCCCAGGTCTCCCCTCCTCTAAACCTGCTCTCACCAACCTGCCTCCAATACCACCCACCAGGGTCTTAATGCCCCACAGGACAAAGTCCCCAGCGCCATCATCTGTGATGAAAAAAAAAATCTTTCACTGGCACAGATTAAGCCTAAACTAAATAGAATCAATCAATCAATCAATCAATCCATCCATCCATCCATCCATCCATCCATCCATCTATCCATCTGCATCAGTCCATCTCTCTGTCTATATATCTGTCTGTCTGTCTGTCTATTTATCTATTTATCTGTCTATGTATCTATCTACCAGTCCATCTGTCAATCTATTTATCTATCTATCAATCAATCAATCAATCAATCAATCTCTCTATCTATCTATCTATCTATCTATCTATCTATCTATCTATCTATCTATCTATCTATCTATCTATCTATCTATCTATCTGCCTGTCTGTCTGTCTGTCTGTCTGTCTGGCTGCCTCCATCCGTTTGCCCTGGAAACACTCTAAGCAAAACTGATTAATGGTTTTAACCCAAACTCTCTGATTGCCAAAAAGGTACATTATGCAAATCAGGCTTTAAATAGCATCACTAAATCTATGTGAACTAATTTAATTTGGAATTATTTAGTCCCACAAAAACTGTTTTTATAAACGCCACCTAAACTAACTAGCACAAACAGGCCATCTTAGTGGGCAGGGCATGGAAAGCACCATTACACTGAGAACATCAGGGAATAGGATTGTATTGTTTTTAAGTTGCCACAAGAGGAGGCTGCAGGCCATGATAAGGGTTTATAGAGTATTTGTGACTGTGGTGTTTGACGTGTAGTGCTGTTTAGTGGTGAAATATCTAAAGCAGGCCTGCTGCAGGGACCCCTACAGCTGAGGAAGGGAGTGACAGGCTGGAACTCATTAAAGGAAAACAGCGAAACAATCTAATTTACGCAACATTCCACTCAAACCAGATGTGGTCAATCAGCCAAGAGTCCAAAATTTGCCTCTCTGGTTTAGAACTGCTAATGTTGCCCAAACCTTTTGTGTAGAAACATCTCCAAAACTTCTCTCAGCCCACTGAAACCTCATCCAGCTCTTCATGAAGGTGGAGCAGACTTGTGGATGTGGTTTGGGACTAAATGCATCCACAGACTGTGAGATTTCAGCAATCTTACATGTTTACTGCCACACTGTGAAACACCTACTGAATCACAGCCAAGTCAATATGCAACAATAAACATTGATAGATTAGCATTCAGTATCCATCTGCGCCACTATATCAGTGCGTCACTGCATGCTGCGTTTTGATTGGCTGGCCAGTAGACTGTGAAGGTTCATTCTTTTCATTCATCCACGGAGTCAAATGAATGTAGAAAGGAGTTCATAAGTCATCTGGACTTGCGTAGAGAGTTGAAGACGTTTCGTCTCTCATCCAAGAGACTTTATCAATTCGAGACTTTTACAGCTCATGTTGTCACAAAGCAGCTTTACAGACTCCAGGTCAGAGCAGGCAGCAGGAAAACCGAAAGATGGATGATGCCTGCTGGACCCATCATAAACATCTGGATAGATGTATTAATGGAGAACTATGGGACAGAAAAGGTTACCTTTTCTTTGGAACTTAAATATGGACATTTTTGTTCAACACTGGGAGTGTGTGAAACCTATGAGACCCTGATTTTGTCGAAATACTGAATGAAATTGATTATTTTTATTTTCCCCTCTCCAAAGTATTTTGTGTAACTACACATATGTATGTATATAGACACATATGCTTATTTTTCTTTTATTTACTTTGAAAGTCCGATGATGTGATATTTCGTAACATGGCAGCAACTTATGTGTTTATTTGCAATTTAATAGACAAAAAAACCCCTGAAGAATGTGTCCCACTGGATTCCCACTATCATGTCAGATTCAGATTCAGATTTTATTTGTCACATACACCGTCATACATGGAATGACATGCAGTGAAATCTCACATTCTGCATTTGGGTATTTATAAAAGACGTTAAATTCAGTGGGCGTTGGTCATTTTTAGGAAAAGCGGCTACCATACAACAACACTGCAGTCTGAATGTGTGAGTCATTCATTCATGGTTAAAGGGAAAGGAAAGGGTGATGTTGCAACATTTTCAGTATTTCTCTGTAATAGATCTTTGTTTCTATGACTGGAACCGGTCATGACTGGAGGAGTAAAATAATGTGAGAAATTCTTTCAGCTGTTCTTGGAACAGAGGAACAAAAACAATACAGCGACTGTCTTTCACACACAGTTTAGTAATACTACACTTGTGAGGTCCCCCACTGAGTTTGGTACAACAATCCTAAACCTAAGCCTCACACGAACCATCACCACTTAGAAGAAACAGAAGCGTTTCCGCTGTTTTGTTTCGTGAAAACGTCTGCTTCTATCTATGTAGGTGCAGGCAAAATGAATTCATGTTATTGGTTATTAATATTTATTAATAAATGGTTATGTCCTGTTGGTCTAATCATCAGGAAATGTTAACGCAAGGAGATATGAGGAGTTTTTTTTTCTCACAAAGAGCAACCAGATGTCTCCACCACCTCAAAATATTCATATTTTTTATCACTCAAGGGACATTTTATCCCCACAAAAAAAGAAAACATACACACATACTCACACACACACACACACACACACACACACACAAGCACACAGACATTACGGGCAGTGACCTGAAAGACCAAAAGTCCTCTCAGAACCACTGCTATGAAAAAGAATTAGAGAGGCTGATTTAGCAGTAAAAACAACAGAATACTGACTGCAGTGATGCATTCGTTTTTACTTTATTTTTATTTAGCTCTCATCCAAAAAGAAAAAAAGTGAAACAACAGAATAGCATATGATCTGTGGATGCCAACCCAACACTAGTATCCAAACATGGCACTGAATTCAACCCCAAACCAGGACTGACCGCCATGTCAGTCCCTCTTTAAGGACGTGATGACAGTGACAGTAACAAGAAAACATTCCTTAGGCTCCAGTCAGCGATAATCCTGAGAGCTTGTTTTGCCTGAGCTTCCCTCGGGACCATCCTGTCATCAGGTAACAACACAATATCCCCATAAACACAGACTGTCTGCAGTCCTGGCGACGTCAGGATCCATTCTGCTTTGAAGTGTATGTGTTCTGATGTAAAACTAGAGATAATACATACACACTTTAGACATGATCTCACATACTATAGGACTGATCCATAAGAGATCTTGAAACACAGAAATATGAAAACTGCCAGAAAGACATTGCTCAGAAAACACTGAAAACCTTCACAGTCTCTGAACACGAATAGACACAGGGGATTACACAGTAGACCCTGTAGTGGTCATGCTGCTGTTCAGGCGTTTTAAAGTAAAGTGAACCTTAGTCACACCACAGCACACAGAGTGGACAGTGTGAACTACTTTAACCCATTCGCCAAGTGAAGCAGTGTGCAGGGACGGTACCTCTTCAACGGTTCCTCGGTGGTGCTAACTGGCAGTCCCAGGATTTGAACACACAACCTTCCAATTACAGAGGCAACTCCCTAACCACCAGGCCACCAGGCTGCCCCACACTTCTGCTCACACTGGAAGTTGAACACAGAACTCCTCAGCACAAACCCAGTGAGCTACGGAGGATTAAGCCAGATTGTTATGATACGTTATGATACGTCTACAAATATACCGTGGACAGCACTGTGTGTACGACCCCCACTATTTGCTGAAGAGCAGCGTTTTTTTTAACCAATAAGGTTCTTGTGTTCATGATTAAGTGAGCGGAATGCTTTGGAGGAAGGCATGATGTTTTTTTCCAGAGATAATGATCAGTTAAAAAATAAATCATAAAATATATATATATATACATTTTTGAAATAAAATTGGAACCGTCACATTAAAAACATCGGCGGTAGCCAACTTGAAGCCCAAAGTTTGTCCACACTTGCACACATTACAGTGTCAAAGCACAAAAGGGCTCACCTAATAATAGGAGGCAAGTTTATGATGACTTAAAAACGAAATGCTAATTGGTAAATATAGCTGCATTATCAAATTAGCCTCAGGTGAAAAACGAAATAATCAAGCTTAAATGACATTCCCTACTCTCTGAACTATCAGTTGGACTTCCAGACCCCCAATGAGTTTGAAAAAGTTGACCACCTCGTAAAGGAAGGCGTCAGGGAGATGAAGAACGCCGGCGAAGAGCAGACGCATTAGCCGCAGCGACATCTGAGCAAACAGGACCGGGAATCGGAGCTTTGTTGTGACGCAAGGGCAAAGGCATATAACTACGCAAAGCGTTTACCAGAAAGCGATCCGTCTCATTACAGATGAATCCATCTCTGAAAATGGAGAGACGGATGATGTTAAGAAGTTACGAGCATTTCAGAGGCCATTAGGATATCTTCAAGGCCGCGTGAATGACTCGTGCTAGGAAACAGGTCTTTTTGTAGTAGCTTATTGGAAGCTGTTGTGTTTTTACTGGCTACACTTGCTCCGGCCATGTGCAGACATGACAAAAAAGGGCCAGTGGAGTTAATGGACAAAGCACAGGTCACGTTTCAACAAAAAGCTGACTATCAAGCCTGTGGCCTGGGTGACCTTGCTGGTTAGCTAGACAATGCAGATCAGCTCACACACTCAGACACTTTAACCTGTGTCTGAAACTCTCATGTCGCCAGGGAAATCTCTTTCTCTATTACACAAACACACACACACACACACACAAAGGGCTGGACATCATTTGACATGTGCTATAAGCTTACGTCTGCAGTGAAAATCATTGTAAATGCAGTTTAGCTGCAGGGGTCAGATTGCAGTCGCTCCAAAGGTGAAGGAGCTGAAATTTAGAGAGTTAACGGGAACGAAACCGAGACAGAAAGGCTGATCAAGTGCTCAGCGGGTGAGCAGGGGTCAGGACCTAACACAGCGTGGGAGCCCTGAGGCTGAATGGAGGTCAGGCCGTTTTATTGATCCACTCTGCTGCTCAGGAGCTAATTGAATGTTGAGGGTCTCCAAAGATGAATGGTGCTACGTTACCAATCGCAGAGTCAGGGAAGATTCACACGAGTCACATGTGGTAACCCTGTATTAGCACAGTAAGCTAATTCTGCTATGTGCTAATGGGTCCAATAATCCACTGAAATCCTTCATGTTTATTGAGATGTCAGTAAATTGGCTGACTAGCAGGGCTGCGTATTGCCACGTAGCTCACAGGACGGTCAGTATGAGCACAGGAAGATTGGTGAGTGTGTCGAACCTTGATTTTCACTCCTGCAATTGCTGCATATAACCAAAAAGTACATTCACGTTGTCTTTGGGGTGTCTACTCATAGAAGTAAAACAATGTAAACTGACTGCACACAAGAAGCAATAATGTCCAACATGAATTGAGTTTTTTCTAGGGGTGTTAACACATTATTTTTTTCTGTGATTAATTAAGCAAAATTAACATGTTAATTGGACACTCCTGTTTTAATATACTGTGGATTACATACTGTACACTTTTAGACTGTACATCTGAACATTTATTTTATACTACACTGTGATACTATACTGTGGATTTTATACAAAATGTGCAATTTAGTCTGCTTACAGTTTACTTACATATATGTATATTTTGTACAATACAGCTATACACACTATATTCCTAGTTTTTATACTGTACATCTTCAGACTGTATATTGAGAATTTTTATTTTTTATTCTATTCTATTGTTTTCTCAATTTTGCTGCTCTTAACTTTGTACTGTCCACTTTCTGCCGTACTAAGCAAATTTCCCACTTGTGGGACTAATAAAGGTTTATCTTATCTTATCTCTTATCTTTTTTTTCTGTTATCTGGGCAGTTATGGTTTCAGATTATCATACAGTTATGGAGCTGATTATCATGCATTATAGCATCAGCTATTTCTGACAACACCAGGCCTGGTAGTCATAACGACTAATCATGGATTTAGATTTGTCTGCATTGTTGTTTTTGTTGCAACAGCTGATTCTATATCAGCATTCTGACCCCTGAGTTGATACGTGAAAACAGACCCAGTTGTCTAAAGTGGCTGCCCACAGCATTTCAGTACAGTGTGAAGTTCTGTCAGGGTTTCTAACTCACAGTATTTCATACTGCGCCCCAAACCACATGAAAAAGTCTGCACCACCTTAATGAAGAGATAGACGCGGTTTGAGCAAACTGAGAGAAGTTTCGGGGATGTTTTTATGGAAACAATGTGGTAAAATATCGACAATTAACTCGCAGCTGCAGATCTAAACTAATGAAGCAAAATTTGGTCTCCAAACATCTCAACTGATCAACTATAGCTGGTATAAATAGCTGCGTCATTCTGAAACCCTTATTGACACCTGCGATATATAATATTCATGTCATTTCATAGTTACTGCCATCTGTAGGTGTAAAGTAGGTATTGCATCCAATTATCAAAGTAATGAGACAAATCTGTGAAAATGGAATCATACTTCAGCAATTAACCAAAGTACTGGTGCAGTTATATTGACCATCCATTCTTCCTTGCTCCATTCATGTGTGTGTGTGTGTGTGTGTGTGTATGTGTGTGTGTGTGTGTGTGTGTGTGTGCATGTGGTGTGGTTGGGCGTATCTGCATCCGGTAAGGAAATACGACCACCGCCGACTTTTAAACTCTTGTTTTTCTTTGAGCAAGCTGAGAGGAAGTGATCTATTGATCTGAGGAGCTAATAAGGGAAGAAGGATGGAGGGATGGATTGGGGGGGCTCGGGAGGGCAGGAGCGGAGACGAGTGGAGGGGAGTGGACGTACTGTCTTCCGGATTGGATTTCGGTTACACAGCAATACTGCGACTGGGGCCCTGCAGGGAGCGCTCCCAAACACTTGCGAGCCGGTGCATGCGAGAGCCAATATCACATTCCCAAAAATAACACAGAGATATTTTTTTTTACCTTCCATTAATGCATGCTGTTATTTTTTTGAAAAAAAAAAAAAGCTCTTACCTTCTCACATGACAGCAGATCTTACTACATTCCCCTGAATAATGGAAGGTACAGTAAAAGCGACAAGGGCATCGTGATGAAGGACCGTATTAACCCTTAGGAGGTGCAGTTATCAGCAGACGGATATTTTATAGGGATGATTTCTCCCTGCAACATGTTGAGTGGATTCTATGCCACATTTGTGTTTGGAAGTTGAGGACGGGTTTTATGATTTGCATTGAATTAAATATTTATGGTTGTGGGAACACTCTTGTTTTGCGAAAAGAAAATATTTTTCCGTTTTTTTTAATGAAAGAAATAAATACAGAATGTAAATCAACTGTTCTTTATTATTTGATGATGCTAGACATACTTTTGTTCTGAATCCAGATGCATTATGTGTGGTTTGATGCGATAGCAGCTGTGTGCAAAAAGTGCAAAGACTGAGGTAGACAAATTATTTTTTATATAATGAATTTTGCACAAATACATATGAGCTTTTGCACACTTAATGACTTTGCTGTTAGAATACAGTATGTCATAATACTGTATTCCTGAACACTAGTGCTGTTACTGCTCATGTATGTTGTTTGTCCTGTAAATTACTGGGGGGGGGGGGGGGGCTTGCGCTCTCTCTTTAGTCCTTTCCTGCCCTGTGTTGTTTCTGTTTTTGTTCTTTGTGTTGCACCGTATGACCCTGGAGGAACGTTGTTTCGTTTCACTGTGTTCTGTGCATATGGCTGAAATGACAAAAAACAACTACTTGACTTGACTTGTCAGTTTACTGAACATGATGCAGCGCGCTCTCGCAGCGAGCCAAAAAAAATATCTGCAGTTCACATCACATGCACGGCGATGAACCGGGGTTTTTGGTCCAAAACAGAACCATTACATGGCCAACAAATAACTTCACATGTTCTTTCCCCAGTTCTCAGGCAGCTGTTTCCTTCAGAATCCCACACTGCTCTCCCATCCAGCCCTGAAGCAGCAGGAGTGCAGGGCTTCCTGTAGATAACCTTCATAACCAGAGGTTAATCACTGCCAGAAAGACAAAATTACTGGACTGGAATGACAGAGCCAAGGTGTCCACAGCCCGCAGCTCAGTCTACTGACAGACCATTTCAATCCAGAATAGCATCTTTAAAAAACAGACTGCTATCCATCCCCCTCACCCTTTTTTTTTTTTTTTTACAAAACCTTCAATGCTGATTCCACTTTCCTCAGATGGACCATACTATAATTACAGTATTACTATTATTACTATAATTTAGTGTTCAAGGAAAGGAATTGATCAAAATAAAAAGCGTAATAATCCAAGCACATGGATGTACTATGTACTGAGTACACACACAGACACATGCATGAGTTTGACTATCCAAATGACTTGCTTTGACTACTCAAATGACAGTGAAAATCACACCCTCTGCCGGGAACACCCTTCTGACATTCTCTGCTCATTTTAGTGCAAGATTTCAGTTTACACAACACATAACATAGAAGGTACCGTCATTTTCGCCCTGGTTATACTGTATGTTTTTTCCTAGTATGTTAAATTCAGTGAACAAACTGTAATTGTGTGTTAAAATGTATACAGAAATATGTTCTCTGTAGAGGTACTTATTTTTCACTTTGAAAATCAACAAAATGTAATCCGGATAGGGGTGCCCAAACTTTTGCACACAGCTGTATATGTTGTAGACATTGCCTGTACATTTTCAGGAGATGATCCATACTGTTTTAAAATGGCAGGCAGGTATGGTACAAGAAGACGTACAGCAGTCGTGGCAGTCGTGTTCATGCCTGCAGTTCCGATCTCCAGGTGGCCCACTGTGTTTCCCAGTGTGATGTTAAAGACATTCATATCTACAGATGTGCTTAGACGACATATGAATCAAATAACTTCAATTATCTTTATTTTTCCCACTGAGACGCAGCAGGAGAGAGTCATCAATGTGGCTGCTGCAAGAAAAATATCACATGACCGAAACAATAGCAGCAGCAATAGCTCTAGAACTGTAAGAGTTAAGAGTTCGTCCGTCTTCAGTAAAGAAATCGGATCCTGTGATCTCAACCAGAACATCAGGCCAAAGGCCTTTGACAGGCTGGCCAAATCCATTCCCACATCTAATATCCTCACAGGGACAAATGCCTGAATGCTAAACTGCAGACATATAGCTGGACTCAGAGTTAGGAATCTGCCCACCAGCAAATTTGGCAAAACAGTCAACCGAGTTTCAACCTAAACAGACAAATTGGAACATCACGCTCAAACCCTTCAACTAAGAGTCACTAAAGCCAAGGCCAGAGAGAGGTCACTTCTTTAACATTTCCTTCATCGCCTGAGGGGGCAGCTGGGCCTATCGAGAGCTCATCACTCAGTGTGCGGCTGAGTGTTCGCCCAAAGCAGCTCAGCGCTCAGGAAACCCGTATTCATTGCAAGCAGTTGTCTTTTAGTGAGTCCGTAAAAAAAAAACAAAAAAAAAAACAAGCTTCTTCCACTCCAAAATACTAATTAAACCAACACCAGGACCTCCAACCCTTAAGAGTCACAGGATATATTATCAGAATCAGATTTAAATTCAATGAAAAGCTATTGTGCGTATGCTAGGCTTTACATTTTTATTTCAAAGGCCCATACCATGGAAAACATCTTGCTTTTCAAAATGAAAGCCTGCTGTAGCATATAAATTCTTCAGAGTTTCTAAACGTCCCATTCTTTTCCCAGCAGACACAGTCCACACATGGAACCTTAGCTCAGTTCTGAATTTACTGTTTTTGTGATGTCACAAAAAACCCAATACATTTACATCTCTCTGCCCATTTAACCTCTCGCAATCATACTGAAGTTATAAAGAGTCTCTCAGTCCAAAGGCGCAATACAGGGCAGCCTGTCAGAACTGGCCAGTGACAAATATGTCAGTTTTAAAGGTGCGGTTACCAAAATCGCCCTTTAACTTCTAAGGCAAAAAGAGAGGCTGGGAAAGAGTCATGTGAAAATGAACTGTGACTGTTTTTGGTAAATCAAATGCACATTTCATTTACTAAATTCTACCGAAAGGTTCTTTAAGGAACTGAAAGTGGTTCTTCTGGGGCATTCCTCCACAGAACGCTTTTTGGCCCTTTGTTTTTAAAGAGTAAGTGATATAGTTAAAGTACAGGGGAGGGAAGTCTTTGGAGGTAGTGACAGCACGAGAGCGAGCCTTCTTTCAGCTGGTCATCCTTTATAGTGTCACAGTGTTGCCTAGCTAAACATTCCTTACATTGCTTTCCTCACTTATTTCCACAACTCAGAACCTCTCAGCTGCCACATGCAGTTTCCTCAGCTGCATGTGAACAGGCTTCAGTCATGCATGCAGGGGTGCAGGGGTCTTCACTTAGGACACCAGACAGAGAACTGGAGCATCCAGACACACACACACACACACACACACACACACACACACACACACACACACACCTCGATGCATACATCTCTTTACTCGGGTCTACCCCCCACCACACTGTTTTATTAAAGGTCACAGCAGCTAGTAAATAAAGAATCCCACCGATGGGTTTCGCATACAGTTTACATAAATTTTACAAATACAAGTAAGGACCAATAAAAACATAAATAAATAAACAAATAAATAAATAAAATGAGTTTTGGAGGGTAAATAAAATGTTTTATTTGTACCCCATCACAGTCCCCATCACCATATGACTGTAAAGAAATCTGAGCACGCAGCACATAAAAATAACTTTCTCAGCATTTTTGCAAATATCATTTTTTCAAAAATGGAATCCCCATGAACGTGTAGGATTATTATTACATTTTCATTATAAATTATTTTCATCGTCTAATTTAATGTAATGAAAGATTGATTTGCTAATGCAGGTCCTGGATGGTGACTGTAAAGACTGGCTTTCTTTGGAAATGTCTAAACTAAAACACACACACACGTCAAATCACAATGCAAAGTTTGATTTATTAACTTTTACTTTTTTACTGAATTTTTTTTTTACCAAATATTAATGGGTTAAGACGTGTGTGCTTTGAAACGTTAGAGTGGGACAAAAATGTCCTCGGTTGATTGAATGTCTCACTGGTCTTTTATAAATGACTGTGGAGTGAAAGCAGGGAAAACTTGTTGTTTTTGGGGAACGGACAAGGCCAGTAACTCAAACACCCATAGACCCAGTGCTTTAGAATGCATGTGTGTGTGCGTGTTTGTCTGTCTTGGCGGGATGCACGGAATAGGAAAAAGGGGAAAGAGGAAATTCTTCCACCTCCACAGTGGAACATGGCACAGTGGGAGGGAAACGGCCCCTCGTTCTGAGCTCAGCTCATTCAAAGGGAAACAGTCGGACAAAAAGGGAACAGTCTGGAAAAGATGGACAAAAAAAGAAACAGAGGGGGATGATGGAGCACCCGAAGGAGCTGACAGAGCTCAGGACGGCTCAGGTACACCAGAACCAGCCACGTCTAAGAGTGAGGCAGGATTCAGGGGGTGTCTGGGCCTTGTCTGTATTTATACCCCAGATCTGAGCTTTGACTTTGAGGTTGAAACTGATCTGGGATCTGACGTCAACATTTCTGAGCCGAGACTGTACTTTAGTCTAAGATCAAAGATTAGCGCGGTGATAGTATAGGATGATTAAGTACACCAGCGTGTGCGGTTGGAGGCGGCCACCTCATGCACAGAAGCTACTTTTAGTTTCTGAGAACATCAAACAAAGACACGGAGAAGAAACCACACACAGATCAGGTAGAGCTTTTCGAGCAGGTTTGCTGGACTGGGTTTTAATCAGTAGATCTGCACACTTCAATAAAAAAGCAAATCTAATAACGATATGCAGCCCTATTTGCTGGCTAACATGGGCAATCACACACACACACACACACACACCCAAACACACACACACACACAGATTGCTGGTTGCTGGTTAGAACAGTAAAGCGCAAAAAGTAAGAAACCCAGAACGAGACCCTGCCCACTGACCACATTTAGTCACTGCTTTACTTTTCCAATGGTAATGGCCTATCTTAATCTGGACAGTGATTTATGGTTGGTAAGTGTCCTGGAATCAGTTTACAGCTTTAAACAGGCAGTGATTCCGTTTCCCCAGGTTGAATCTTGCAGAAAACAGTGATCCGCTGAGGTGCACCATACAGCTGGTCCTCCTGCTGGAGATCTACCTCCCTGCTGTGTTTAGCTCCAAACATCTACCTACTTAACGCTTCAGTCAATCAAGGACCTCTGAAAACGTTCATCAGCCAGAGCAGGCGTGGCAGATTGTGGCTCAAACTAGAATCTCAAGAGGGTAGAGCTCCAGGACCAGGGTTGGTGACCACTGGTTTAACTGAAAGCCCAGGAGCCTTGAGGTCTAGAAACCTTGACAGTTCCTGACCTTCCAAAATGTAGCCAAGGTGAAGTTGGGCTACAGTCAAACATGGATAACAGGACGGGTTTCAGCACAAACAGAAGGACCGCCGCAGCAAAAAAGAGACACGTGATGTAGCCTTCCAGTTAAAGAGGTCAGAGGAATCTCTCAGTGCTTTGCTGGTGCTAATCCTTTTGGTCTATTTCTCATTCAGAAAGTATTACTAAAATGATCCCTGTAAAATCTAAGGTATCTACATATTCACAGACGTAAATTTGGTGACAACCAACTGCTGAAGGTTAGAAGACAACAGAAGAGAAGTCGGGCTCCTGAGCAGATTTGTGAGTGGAACAGGCAGCAGTTTCAGCTCTGTGGACAAGAACTTTTAGAGCAGACATATTTATTTATCCTCTCCTTTCATATGAACAACAAAGACCCATCCTATAGAGCAGGGGTGAGGGACTCCAGTCCTGAAGGTTCGTGGTCCAGCACGTTTTGGTGATTTACCTGCTCAGAAACACCTGGTTCATCTCGCCAGGTAATTGTCAGGTTTAGTGAATGTGTTTGAGGAGGAGAACCACCCAACAGTGCTGGACACCGACCCTCCAGGACTGGAGTTCAACACTCCTGCTACAGAGTAACCAGGCAGTTGAACAAAAGAGTTTGCTTCAGCCGTCTGATATTTGCCTAAGAAACCAGTGTATTTAGACGGCTGTGAAAGGATACTTTTACTCAAACATTTGGGAACTTTAGACATTAAACGTGTGGTATTCAACCAGCAAAGAGTCTGAGATGACACGCAAACAACAAAAAATGACGGCAGCTGGCAGTGTGTATCAGTAGTTCATCAGACTAGTAGTTCATCTGATACTTCCCATAGGTTCTCACAAGTTCCCAGTGCTCCTCAACCTTGGTCCTGGAGGCACCCTGCTCTGCACAGTTGAGTGTTTTCCCTGCTTTAACACACACTTAGATCACCGCAAGCTGAGGTGGAGGTGTGCTGGAGGCAGACAGCTGTTCAAAGCCCCCCCACCCCCAAACCCCCATGTACAGCATCCATCAGTCCTGCAGTTATATTAAAAGTAATGCATTTTATTCAATACATCTTATGTTTCTAAGCAACTCTTAAGTTTAAATGCTTTAAAAGTAGAAGCTAATAAATCCATTTCAAATTTTTGAATCAAAATCTCAGTACATCTGTAAGAATACATGTGGCATAAAAAATAACTGCATACATTGAATCAACATACACTCAATTGTTTTCACTCTAAATGTGTTAAATTTCAAGTGCATATCCATTATTTCTCCAAAGTACAGTCATAAAACAACTGTTCGTAAAGACAGCTTTCAGTAAAAGAGCTTTTTTTGTGATGAACGCAGTGTCAGTAGCCCAGGTGGGAGTCTAGCTTAATATTTGTAGTGGAAGTGCTAAAACTGAGTAATGATATCTCATTATTAACCTTTAAAAAGACAATAGAACAAATCACAAAACATACATAAGAAATGTGTATGTTATGCATCCTATTACAATGTGTGTGTGAGTGTATTATGATTACAATCAATAGGAAATATAAATAATACTCAATAAAGTATGCACTCTTTTTTTTTTTTTAAAAAAGTAATATGTTCAGGCTACCCTAACAATCCAACTGAACTGAATCAAGGGGAAAACAGAAATGATTAAGCAGTGGCCATGTCTTAGTACAGGGAGAGAATGAGATGATTAAGTAATGACCACAACTTATTAAACTGTAGGAAAGAGATAGTTAAGTAGTGACCTCAATTCAGTAATGGCCATGACTAAAGAAAGTCATAAGAAAAAGACAGATAAGTAGTGGCCACAACTTAGTACACAGTGTAGGAATGAGATAGTTAAGTAGGGACCACAACTTAGTAAAATGTGGGAATTAGATAGTTAAGTAGGGACCACAACTTAGTAAAGTGTGGGAATGAAATAGTTAAGTAGTGGCCACAACTTATTAAGCTGTAGGAATGAGATAGTTAAGTAGTGGCCACAACTTAGTTAAGTGTGGGAATGAAATAGTTAAGTAGGGACCACAACTTAGTAAAGTGTGGGAATTAAATAGTTAAATAGTGGCCACAACTTAGTTAAGTGTGGGAATGGGATAGTTAAGTAGTGACCACAACATAACAAAGAGTGGGAATGAAATTGTTAGGTAGTGAACTCAGAACTTAGAAGGTGTAGGAACGAGACATTAGACTGACTAGTGCCCATGACAAACTAAGGTGCAGACATGAAATAATAAGGCATAGGAATGAGATATTACTCAGTGGTTATTTCAAAGGAATGAGACAGTTAAGTAGCCCCACCACTTCAGGTATGGTAAGCCACGAGAATGAAAGAATTAAGCTGTCCTCGTGGTCTCAATCATGGACATAAATTAGGCTCCATGTTTAGAGGGGATGTCATCAGCAATGCTTAATAGATGTCTGTTGAATTAAACTTCTGAAGGTGCTTGTAACGCATGTGATGAAGCAGGTAACAAACTAATCCTGATGTTTGCCACCATGCTCTAATTGCTAGGACACATCCTGGTTGCTGCCATGGCAGTGACAGAGACTAGTGACTGGCTGAGTTTGTGTCACCTGCGAAACTGAAAAACTGAACTGGGTCTAAATAATTAAAGAATGTTCCATTTCTGCCTTCCGAAAAATCAGGTTTGGTGAGTGAGATATCTGTTATATATGTGTTTGAATGACTTTACTGAAGTCCAAATACATTGTAAGACTAAACCCTGCGTGTGTGAAAGCCTTTACACAGTTGGTTTTCAGCATTATGTGTGACTGCAGTGCAGCTGTTAACTCACTATCGGCTCTCTCAGAGCGCGAACAAGCCGAACAAAAAGAGCACATCAGCTATGATTCATTTATGAGGGTGTCCATTAAGCTGCTGAGGCTGGAGCTCCGTCAAAATCTCTTAGAGTCTCTCAGAGCATCGATGGTCCATTTATCCACTGACACACATTCTGCTACCCATAAGTCCTCTCACACATGTCCCAGCGCTCCCCTCGGTGTAGTGGAGCGAGTGTTCAGAGCAGTCATAATCGAAAGAGCGACAGTCTTCCCTCCACAATCAACAAGAAATAACCCACAGGGTGGTTTGAGCGTATGCTGGCTGCTGATTGGCTGCATGGCTCTTGCAGCAGCAGATGGGATGAGCCATAAGCTTGTCTAGTTTTTCCTCCCAGAACAGTCCATTCGGTCCAGTTTGTACCAGTATGCACTGTACAGGTGTCATTCTTACCGGACCACTGCTTCCACTGGAACATTGTGAAATAAAACAAAACCTAAAACAAGACGTGATGCGACACAACACAACAAAAAAACAAAACAACACAAAACGACACAACACAACAATAACACAACACAATAATGAATTGTGACAGTTACCATCAACAAAAGGAAAACACTACCAACCAAAAGGAATCAACTGTCATATTAAAAATCTTTATCCTTAAAATCAATTCTTATAATCAATGATAATTTGTAGATTTATAAGTTAGATATCAGAAGGGATTTGAGATAAGTTTGTTCAATAATTTACTAATGATTTAATAATTCCATTTATAATGAAAATGTACATTATATAAATGATGATTTTTTGAAACATGATGTTACACAAGACTAGCACACTAGATACACCTTTTAAACATTTATGTGCAGCAGCATACGCTTTATATTATTAATAATCTTATTTAAACAGTGATTCGCTATTTTTGCAAGGTAGTGTAAAACAGGTTTAAAATAGTGCAAAAGAATGATATTCAGTAAAAAAAGAAAAGCACAAGAAAACATAACCAATAATGCGGAAAGAAATGAATGTATTTTTCTTAAAGCCCTTAAAAAATGCCTATTAGTACACACAATGCAGCGAAATGTTAGACGGTTATGTAATGTTAATGCTGTGTTGTTACGGTTGTCAAGCAATATATAAATACAATTTATTAAGGCAATAGTTTGGCCAAAAAATCGAAAGCAGGAAACCCAAATGGCTAAAAGTAGCAGCATTTTTCATTCTGTTTCAGCGCTGAACTAAAGAAGCAAAGTTCAGCCGCCAAACATGTCTTGGGCAATTGTTTTAATGTGGAAAATGTCTACCAAACTATTGCTTTAAGAATGCGCTCAGGACCTTAGAGACCCTGCTTTAGTGAGTTAGTAGATATGAAGTGTTACGTGGAAGAAAAAAAAAACAGCGCAGTTGTGCTCGAGGGTGTTACAGATCTGAGCTGGGGGAGCAGCTGCCTCTTGGGGCAAATTCTAATGTTCATTGGGGGTGGGCGCGTATGGTCCATGGACCGCCAGATATAAACCAACGTTTCTCGCAGCAACAAGAAAAACAGCCTGGCAGAACCAGTCATCATTACTGATCAACAAACATAACCCGTCAGCCATAAAAACAAAATCAGAACATCTAAACACAACCTGGAGGTTGGACCTCTCAGTGGAGAACATCAATCCAAGCATGCTTTTGGCACCCTGAGCGAGAGAGGACAGCGCTGTAGGGACATTAGCTGGAGCCAAAGTACAGAAGATGAACACAGCATTACTGTCCATCTCAAGCTTCTAATGTATCCCAGATGTAGTAACATGAGGCCCAATAACAGTCACTGCCAAAACCAGTGATTCTTTCTGTTTATGCTGCCAGACATAAACCAACCTTTCACATAACAATACAACTTTTTAAATGTAGACATTTTGTGTTTGCACTTTGTTCAAGGTCCAGTCACCACTGCTCACTCTTAGAAGTGTTTTTATTGGTATGAAAGACTGTTACTTTATCATTATGATAAAAAAAAGGATTAAATAAATGCTATAACTATTACACGTTTGCCTCTGTAATCATTTGTGTTTACATTTGATTTTCATTCTGTCTTGAAACCTTTGAGAACGTTTTGCATATTGCTAAAAATGAATATCAAATATCAAATATATTTTTTTTCTGCAAAACAAAACAGTACACAAAATGTGGTATAGATCGAAACTTTAGAATCCATACTTTAAACTGAATTTTTCCATTTCCAAGTTGTCTCCATTAGCTATAAAAAGAACTAATTTTTTCAGTTTTCCAATTTGTCTCAATTAGCTAAGAAAATGTTTTTAACGGAGACTTCCAAGGGTTAACTCCCTAAAAGGTAGATGGTTCTATCAGTTTTAGAGATTCCCAGTGATCATTTTCTTTAGTAAAATTAACTGAATATATTTGTACGATGGACATACGTGCGTAATTGGCTAAAGTGGACATGAACTCAATTTTTACTGTTTTTAAATCTTTATGAATGTGTACATGTTTTTGATATTAAAAAGGTGGTTGTTGTATTCTCTGGGCAAGAGGTTTTTCTTGTTAGCAGCTCAACACAGAGTTGCACTATTTCACACACACAAAGTGCTATAGTTGATCTCATAGCAGTGTTACAAGGAAAACCTTTTCCATGACGCTGTCACAATGGCCACCAGGGGGCAGGCAAAAGAGGCTACAGTCCTGGGAAACACAGTGCAACATATAAATAACGGAGTATGATCATAAACCTGAGTGTTGTATTAAATATTCAGCATTGCTGTTGGAACAAAACCTTGTATCTTTGTTTTTTACATTTTTCAATATTTGAAAAATGTCAGCTGCTGTTTAAACTGTGTCACAATTTCTTGATAAACAGATCAATAGAAAGGCTTCAAAATGACTTTCTCAGCTCATTAACGTCCATCGAAAGATCAGAACGTTTTTACTTCTCTGAGAAAGTTACTTTACTTTAAAGGTGTTGTTACTGTCAGAACAATACCTTGTATTTTTATATATGCATATAT
>JBBIGA010000016.1:2816893-2827698 GCA_037576975.1 Alestes dentex
GTTTTCAATATTAATCTACAATGTAGAAAATAATAAAAACAAAGAAAAACATTGAATGAGAAGGTGTGTCCAAACTTTTGACTGGTAGTGTATATAATTAATATTTTCAGTCAATATCCATTCTACTGCTAGAATGGACACTAAGGCCTACAGAAAGAGGTTAAAGTGACAACCAAACATTTCTTGGCTGGAAGACTAAACGTAGGGTGGATCATTGTGTAAATTGGATTTTTGGAAGAACTATTCAAAGACAACTAAAGGAGCAACCTAAGCACTTTAACTCTATTACGTCTACTACTGGAGCTCATTAGCAGATTGGTATCTGTGATATCATTGTCTTTTGCTCCACCACGCTCTATTGCATGAGGCGGGGACACATTTGCACAAGCTGTGAGGTCACAGGGTCAAGAAGGTTGTGATCTCTCCACACGTCCTCTATAAAAGCAGCAGGGATCGAAGGCAGCTTGCCTTTAGGAATGAACCGAAGGACAGCTCTGTTGTCCAGTGGCAGGTTGAGATGGTCAGCAGAAAGAAATTAATCCACAGGCAGGAGCAGCAGGTCACAGGAGCAACGTGATGTTTGATGGGAGCGTGCCAAGCACTTAATACTGAGTGACTGATATAACGGCCTTTTCCATTCATATTACGCTGCTTTTTTTGTTGCTTTTTTTTCTTTTTCCATTTCTTTAATTTGTTACTTGCTCTATTTGTCTTTATCTTCTAAACATTTCTATCTTTTTATCAGTTTCTCGTCTCTTTTCAGAAGGAACCCACCGCCAAAATTTGTATTAAGTTTTAATCATGAAAATTTAATACAGAGAAAGGGCCCCACCTGTCAAGAAAAAAAAAACAGATTCTTTTCAGTATTGTCTGGGAGGCTTTTGAGTGTGTACTTCCCATTTAAGGTCTAGCCATAGGATCACAGTGGGGTCCAAGTCAGGGCAAGGCTGGTCCAAAGGCCTAATTTTGTTTCTTTCAAGCCATTTCGAGGTGGACCTGCTTTTGTTCTTCTGGACTGATACCTTGCTGCATAACCTAATAGCACTTGAAGTTCAGATCATGGACTAATTAGTGGATATTCTCCTGAAGGATTTTCTGGAATAGAGCAGAATTCATGGTCCCATCAGTTATGACAGTTATGACAAGTCGTCCAGGCCCTGAAGCAGCAAAATCCCTACGCCAACACACTACCACCACCATGTTTAACAGGACGTTCTTTTTATGGAATGTAGTGTTAGCTTCATGTCTGACGTCACGTCACTTCTGTCTTCCAAAAAGCTTCAGTTTTGTTGGTTAGTAGTGGTTTTTGCCTCGCAGCTCTTACACTGATCTCTTTTTTGGCCAGTATCTTCCTAAAAGTGGAAAGCTTGCAGTTCTACCGATGTTCATCTCAGATCTTTTGTGAAATCCTGGATGAGCTGTTGCCGTGTTTTTAGAGAAACTTCCGTTGACTGCTCACTTTTGGCATTCACCACTGGAGACAATGGCTTTCACTGTGGAGTCCTTATTGTCTTGGTAATTGCTTTGTAACACTTTCCAAATTATTTCCACTAAATCATTTCAATAACTTTCTTTTCCATACCTTCTGAATTTTCTTTCAACTACGCTGCTTGTTGAGACCTTTTAGCCTACTTCACATTCCTGGAAAGGTTCTATTTAAATGATATTTGGACTAAACAGAATTAAGCATGGTGTGTTATCAACCAAATTTTGAGAAATTACTTTTTCACACAGAGCCAATTGGTGTTAGATGACTTTTAAAATAAGTAATAAGTATAATCAAACATGTAAATGAAATAAAAACACGTAAACTCAGCCTGTCTTTGTCATACATCACATTTCTAAAACATCTGAAACCTCCAACAATTTAGTGCGAGAAAATATGACAGAAATAATAGAAATCAGGATGAGGCAAAACAATCCCCACTCATACGGGGTCCTGCGAGGGTCCTAGCCATTGAGGAATGGGGAAAAGGAGAAAGAGACGATCTACAGTCTGCAAACATACATGGTCAGTGGAGCCGACAAAATGCACAGTGAGTGTAGAAGTTAGGTGCTTATGTGAAACACAGTCCTGCTTTCGACGCAGATGGCTCATTACACCTGTAAGCCTTATTCTCACTGCCACAGACCTCGCCTGCAGACAACTCAGCTGTGTGTGTCCACGCGTACGGAGGTCCGCTCTGGAATCGAATCGCACATGTCCGGGACAGTTGGTGGCACTAATTCAGCAGCGGTGCTTTTTGGCGCGCCACCTCTCCCTCTCTGGCACTGTTATCTCCATGGCGGCACCATCTGCTCCTTTTAGTGAAGCTGGCCAGGAGAGAGGGCTTGGCCCAGTGCCACCAGGAGAGATGTCCAGACCTGAGAGAGACTCTAATCCAAACCCACCTGCTCACTTAACTGCCCACTGAACAGCACAAGGCAGGACGCAGGGCTGTCCAGCACAAAAGAGAGTACAAGTGGCAGAAGAGGCTTTTAGTGGATTAAATCTACAGTTACAGGATTAACCTCAAGGAAAGAATCTTTACCGTTAAAACTAAAGACGCATGCTTTAAATTGTACAGGTACTCGGTAATTTATTTCAAGAAGAAGTGTTTGGGAGGTTTGATTTAAGGTAAAATACTGGTTTTGTTTAGCATCGTTGCAAATTGTCTTTGAGAAACTAATTTAAATGCTAAAAAGTTTATTCCCCCCCCCCCTTCATCGATTGAATTATTTCAGCAAAAAATGTATTATTATAAATATCATTATTATTATAAATATACTTTTTAGCTCCTTTTTTTTTTTACCTTACATCCTGTTATATCTGTGAATGTGCATTTTAAGTTTTACAAGTTGCTATCTAAAGTAGCTTTAAATTTTATTAACGCAAAGTTTGTTTTTTAAATGTTATTTTTGTTGTTGTTATAATAATTATAATAATAATTATTATTATTATTATTGTTGTTGTTTTGTTTTGTTTTTTTTTTAAATCAGTTTAAAGTTCCATCATGACAGCACCATACTGAGGTGTTCCTGCTTCTCTCTCTTCAGCTCATCCCTATAAAACCCTATAACGGACATGTGAGTTTGTGTGCTGTGCTGTAAGTAATGACTGCACATGAAGAGTGAACGTGCCACGTATCGATCACTCTGAAATATGTAATCATGCGGGAGTGAGATCATCCGTGCATGTGCAGAAGTGAAAAAGAGGAAGAGAGATATGAACATAGTAAAACGGCCTGGAAGAATCCACAGTTATAAAGAGTACCTACTTCATGCAAAGCCAACATCAGCGAAGAGCAGAAACGAAGTTCTCCAGAGACACAAAAGGTTTTGAGGGAAGATACAGCTATCAGGCAGAGCCGTGTAACGCTGGTAGGGCTGCTCTGGTATGTGCTGGCTATGCTAACAGTTATGCTGACTACTTTACTGGGTAGAGAGTACTTCAGCCCGGTGTTTCTCAATAAACCTAGATTACCACTAGGTACATGGTGATAGAAATATCTGATACCAGAATAACAACCTTTTATCATGGTTTGTAATATTATTACAACATTGTGTTTACAAAGATATACAACACGTGTGTACATGCTTGTTTTCTGAATGTGATTTTAACAGCAGTAATCTGCTGGCGGCTGTACTTCTGTATAGAAAAATGGCACAGCAGTCTATTAACTTCTAGAATCCTGTCTTTTTGGCATCTTGTCTTTGGTAGACTCTTGGTACTATAGCTAGCAAACTGAACATGAAAGGATTCCATTGCAAAATTTACCATGAGCTGTGAAAGTACCAATAATGCCAAACAACTGGAATCACAAAAAAAAGAACAACGTTCTGCATGCAGGAGTGATCAAAGTTTCCTCAACAAGTGCTCTTCAACCATTTAAGCATATAAAAAATAGAAATGATCCAAAATTAATTCAGGTCATTTGTTGTGGGTTTTTACTGTTTGATTTAACATATATAAATGTGTGTGTGTGTGTGTGTGTGTGTGTGTGTGTGTGTACACATATATAGTAATAAAAGCAACAACCGTTTAATAAAAAATTACAAAATTTGTATTTCAAATTGGCTTCTGGGATGTGCATGACCCTCTCTCACTCTGACTCATTTGTGTAGCGCCACCTAGTGAAAAACATTCTGCTTGTTCCCTGCTGTATTGATGGTCTATTTGTATGGAACACCATCATACCACAGAAAGTTCAGTGTAGGGGCAACCAACTTAACAGTAAACTGAATTTTAGTTCTGATTCAAATGCAATTTGTTTCACTTTCTTTATTTCACACAACTGAGGGCTACCCTGGAGTCCCATGCATTGATGTGTGACACAGAGTAGGTTTACTGGCTAATGCTCAGTCTCCAAGTGAAACTGAAAGGTAGAGGGCATTATAAAAAAGGTATTCTGAGGCACACACCACCTCCTGGGCTTATTCAACGCTTCGAACACTCGGGCTGAATAAGTTCATCCTCCATGTGTTGTTGTGCTGTCTCGGTACCCCCCCCCCCACACACACACACGCATCCATCGATCGGTCAGAACACAGCCAGCATGTGATGGTCATAAATCAGTACATTATAGATCAAAAATCAATCGTCTCCCAAGGCCTTAAAAACAAACTCTCGTTCACTCATTTGCTCCACAAAGTGAGGGATAAAAGTCGACAACACAATTATCATGAGTCGATGACAATGCTAAATTCTACTGCAAAAAAAAGAAAAACAAAATACACTCACCTGCATTAATGTCTAGACAAAGGCAGGATGAAGGAGGAGGTTGTACAGAAAAAAACAGACAGAGAAAAGACCATTAATCAAACATCACTTTTTAAACTCACATTCATACACTGATAATCAATAGCACAGCAACAACATTCCTTTAGTACATGGATGCTTTGTTATTCAAACCCGATGTTACAGCATGACAGGACTCAACACTGGCCCTGAGAACAATGAGAATACTGAATGGTCATTAATCAGTGTCCAGCGATTTCTACTGGTTTATTCCGGACGACGTGCTCCTGTGCAGACAGAGTTAATCCAGTGAAGTATTTTATATTATTTGGTAACATTTATTGTTTGAACAGAATGGGCAAGCGAGGGGCGGAGCCGACTCCGTCGGACACCGTGAGTCGGTTGATCAGATCCAGAATGAATGGGAGAGAAGCGGTGATGGAGCGGTTATTGATTTATAATTCTGTGGTAAAAATAAGGATTTCTCCAAACAAAATGGCGTCTCTGCTTGCACGAAATGGTACTGCTTGCACTAAAAACCGTATAGAAAATTCATTTTTTATTCTTTTGAGCTCAAATTTTGAACATAAGTTGACAAGACCTGTGGCTATGGGTTTTCAGTGTCAGAAGAAAAATTCTTCTGACAGGGACGATAAGGCACGGCTGAATTCAAAGAGGTTTGACACAAGAATACATAAAGTCCAGTATTCCATCCTGTGTTGCTGTTTGAAAATAAGTTTACATATTTTACTTCTCTGGCACATGAAACTTCAGAGTCTTAGCTTTGAAATGAGTCCAACTGCTAACAATAATAACTTAGTATGATGGAATTGTGAGCTTTTAAAGTTGGTAATGCAGAAAACAAGATGGCTGCCAAAATGGGGGTGAAATCGAACAGGTTTAACCACTTGAACTCCTGGCTCATTTTTCTGTTCCGAATCATAAGCCTTATTAGTCAGTGACTGTTGAAACTTATTCAGAAATTACAGTGAAACTCAGGAATAACAACGAAACTAATTTACTGCCTAACAAAACACAACCTTGTATCTCCAAAAAACAACTTCACAGGAGAATGTGAAAAATGTTCACTTCCATTTACAAGTTAATGTAACAAGATATGATACAAGCTGTAATAGATGTAACGGTACATCATATTCTGTTAAAAGATTTTGTATTTTGACTAGCATGTTAGCTTGTGTCTTTTCTGTTAGATCTGGGCTAACAGTGCATTAACTCAGGACTGAAATATTTTCTAGAATTTCATTGCTAAAATATTAGTTCATGGATAATGTATTAGATACATTATCCATGAACGGCATCTTTCTAAAATCTAGAAGCATTGTACTTTTATGTTGAATGCTGTGGTAAAAATGTATTGAATTGAGACACAACCATAATGCATGACTTTGTATTTTGTGAATTGACACATCCTGGCAACTATGCGATTTTGAGAATGAACAAGTATGGAGTTATTCACACTTGGAGTTGATGGGTTCAATATAAGCCCAGTTACAATATTTGAAATCAAATTTTTGAAACGGAATTTAACAAATTTACCCATTGCAGCTTATTTATTGAGTTTGTCTTAGGCAGTAAGTTTGTGTAAATCCTGTGTAAATATGAGTCCTGCATTCCTTTTCTTTCCATCTCATATATCATTACACCCCCTATGATATATTTAGACAGACACTCCCCATAGCTTATGTGTTGGTGTACATATGGCTGCAGTAGCTGGCTTATGATCCCTTTGTATAAAATTGAATTAGCATGTGAATGAAGTACAGTTCCCTGACCAGCCTGGGGATTTTGCCCCTCCAGACACACACACATACATGCATGTACACACACACATACACACACACACACACACACACACACACACACACACACACACACACACACACACACACATACGACCCCGAGTGTAAATCAGACCACAGCGTGAAAATGAGCCCCTTGGGACATCTAACCCGGCATTTCCGTACAGAAAAACCACAAGAAACAATCATAGACACTCATTCATAAACTACCCCCCCTCTTCCACTTCCACTTAAACAAACACACACCCCACACATTCGCTGAACGGATTTCCACAACCCCTCTGTTCCTCAGCATGGGGGCCTACAGGTTGTTTGTCCATCAACAACAAAGTTCTTAAGATCAAATGTGGCTGATTCTCCCACCATCCGCACCGTCAACATCACCGACTCGCCCCTCCCCCCAGGGACCCTCGCCTCAGAAAAGGCCGGGACTGACTAAAACATCCTCTGTTTTTAAAGGACTAGTTTCCCATTAAAGCCTCAGTGGGCTGAAATCAGTGTTTTCTCTCTCACTCTTGAGAACACATCGATATATGTTGCTGAAGGTCTTTTCTTTCACTGCAAACTGGGTTTTAATGTTGAGTCACGTGTACATCAGCCGGCCTCTCACCAATCACAAGGCTGACACGACCCCTCCAGAACACAAACCCTTACAGAACTGGGCTCCCTACACCCTCTCTCACTGTCTGAAATTATTCATCCTCCCATACCAGTATAAACCAGCCAGCTCTTCTGTTTGCCTGTGTCTGTGCGTTCATTTATTTGACCGGCCATGCCAGCATTCACTGACGTCCAACAGTTTGGTGAGTCATGGATACAACCTACACCACTTGCATAACATCAGTGTTTAAAAAAACAAGTGTCTCCAAACTGGTGGCTTTACAGCAGAAGGCAAGATCATTTTTAACTTCTCATGAAAGTTAATGAAAAGACTAAGACATTCTAAGACATTTCTGCTGGTCCATTCATCATGAGGGTTTCACACAATGTGAAGACTGGCTGCTGTTTTCAAGTGATGGACAAACATGGAGATTCATGGTTTCCTTTGCACGGTGATGACATGTGGCAGCATAGCGGGATGGGAGTGTTGGAAAGAGGGCTGTCAATCACGAATGCGCATTAGCATATAAGAACCATGTCCAGTATTCTTAGATAGGTCTGATAAGATATTTTTACATTTCTAGCTTTTTGTTTAATAGACCGTTGCTGGATGTTTAATATATCTTTTTTTAAACATTATACACTGAGTTACCTGGGACTTTATGGGGGAAAAAATCTACACAGTCCAGTCTAAAGTCTGGTTTAGGTAGTTTTGTACTGAAGCGTAATGTCGCTAACAAGAACTTAAAGCTTATCCAGCAGCAGTTCTGGTTGTGCCTAAATAATCACACAATTTCCTGATACTGCAGCCACTACACTTCTGTGGATTTGGCTCTAAGGAGAAAATCTGCCTCATAAAAAAACAAAACTGAAAAAAACTTTAACTGTTAACTGACTCAAACGTCAGCTTTAATAAAAAAGGCAGCTTTTTACCCAAAAAACAACAGGTTCAATGATCGTAGGAGCCTCCTTACAGTCCCCCGCCCCCAACACACACAAAATATATGCTGCAGCTGTAGCTCATTCAAAATGCAAAGACAAAGAGGTATGAACACATCACACCAACACTCAGGTCGCTACGCTGGCACCCTGCCAGCTACAAAACAGATCTCAAAATACTGCTTCTCGTGCACAAATCAAGCCAACACGTCTATTCAGTCTACCCCTGTCTATTTGCAGTGAAGTGTTTCAGCCCAGACTGCTTTTTGAATAAGGCAAAATAGTGGCCAGTCAGAACAGATGCCTTTTGCATGCCTTAAAAGCACAATGCTGTTTCATTTTAAGGGATAAAGGGAGCTCTAGGTCTTCAACCCAATTACAGCGCCTCCATGTTTGACAAACACAACCTGAATTTGCAGCTGAGATATGTAAAACATATCTATTCACCTGGGCCTTCTACCATACTACACTTTTCATTTTCAGTACTTCATCTTGCATTGCTTCCTCTTTATTTATTTTGATCAATTTTTCTCTAATTGTATTTATCTATATGTTTTGTTTTGTTTCTCGTTTATTGGTTTCGTTATACTTAGTGAATTTGTCTTAATTTTCGTTCATATGTTCTTTATGCTGTGTATTTAGCTCTGATGTATGTAAAGCACTTTAATATGCCTTTTTACTATGGAAATAATTTTTGTCAGAGATAACCCTATTTTAGTAAGTGTGCTAGAGACACGCGGTTGTTTAGGCACGCTGTTTGCTACTGATAGCTGTAAGCTTGCATTGCTGTTCAGCTGCATTGGTCTTATAGCTCCAGTGTAAACTTCAGCAAAAAAAAAAATTCCCTACTATTCCTTTAAGCAATGTTAATATTAATCTTAGGTCAGTAAAAGTACACAGCCAGCAAGCGAGCAGAAGAGAAGTTTGAAATCCAGACACAAAGCTCTCAGAGACAGGCTGGTTAAGGAAGAATGGTCGAGTGTTAAGCGATTAGTGAAGCACAGAGAACAAGACGAGGAACAGCCTCCCCTTGCATCCCCCCCTATTGAAGCTTTACTGAGGCTTTCATTACCCGCGTCCAGCTTCCTCCACAGAGCCGGGGCCCTTAACAAGGATCTGGCAGTGAGGAGAGCCCGGCTGAGAGGTGCTTACCTTTAATTCCGAACTTTGAGTTGCGGCCAAACTTCAGGACCACCAGCATCAGAACAAAGCCGACGAATGTGACGGCCGCGATTCCCACGACCACGTACACCTACAGACAGAATGAAGGGTGTTTACACAGTATTCCCACACTTACACACACACACACACACATACACACATACACACACACACACACACACACACACACAGATCACTGTGATGAGGATGGGCTTAATAAGCAGTGCTTGTTAAAGGGCCCATATCACAGATATTTTAAAAAATGATTTGAAATGTGTAATTCATTCCTTAATCTATACAGCCTCTACATGGAAACTAAGGTACAAAAACAGCCCATTTTCAATTCACTGTTTTTGTGATGTCACAAAAACCAACACATTTACATGCATCCAGCAATTCAGTCTACAGCAGTTTATTCCTGTACATTTGCACTGAAATTATAAAGAGTGTTTCTGCCTGAACTGCTTTTTGAATAAGGCATAGTACAGGGTGACCAATCAGAACAGATGTCATTTACATAAATCAGTCTTAAAGGCACAGTAACAAAAACAGCCTGTTTTATCTTAATGGCATAAACAAGGGGTTGGAAAAATGTAATGTAAAAATGAAACTGTTTTTGATACATAAAACTACAAGAAAACCTACATCCTCTTATTTATAAAAACAGACAAAATTAATAAAACAGTCATGCTTGAGGATGGCTTCTACTACTATGTGCTGCACTTTTGTCAATTTTTATAGATCGTATGCCATTGATTAGCATTGACAAAGCATTGATCTTTTGTTTTTTACTTTAAGGTGCATAAACACTTTATTTCTTTATCTCTAGCAGAGACACATATATGCAATCTGAAGCTTTTCACTCACAGCAACTCGATCCTCGGGTGGTCCAATGGGTGTGTCATCTGCATAAAGAAAAATGTGCAGAGAAATAATGTGCAGGGAAATAAGAAACTTTGTATGTGGAAGAAGAAACGTTGTGAGTATGAGTGCTTTCATTCATACCTGTGGTAGGATCTTGATTGTAGGCAGCAAACCCAATGGGGAAAGAAAATAGAAAATTAATATGGATAATTTACACAGTACTGTGTAATCACAGCTTGGAAAAACCTGTGCTAGTCATATAACTGATTCCAAGTAGACAAAAGATGACTCACCGTAGTACAACGAATCCGTAGACGTTGTATCTTTGGGTTTAATTAGAGCAAGGAAACAAACAAAAATATGGTTATTTTCATATAACATCCCAGCCCTCATCACAGTGTAGCACTAGGAATGGGCAGTATGGGGGAATTTATTTACATCATTTACATAATGTAAATGTGTATATGCAGTACTGTGCAAAAATCTCGAGCCACCCCTCATTTCTTTATATTTTGCTTTGCATCACCTTCTTGGTGCAAAAATACTATTTTCTGCCCGTCAAACTGTCTTATCTTTGGCTTATTGAGTAGCTTAAATGAAAGAGATGGGAATAAATGTTTTACAGGCTGCAAAGTGCCTAAAGATACAAGTTTCCTAGATAAAGGAGCTCCAACCACTCAGCATTCAGCACCACCAGTATACTG
>JBBIGA010000016.1:2827798-2840265 GCA_037576975.1 Alestes dentex
CAGGACTTCAGTTAGATGCTCTTTGTTCTGCTTGAATGATTCATACGTAGGTCACTGTGTGGCTTAACAAACAAAAAACAGATTACTGGTCAGGTTCAGGGACTGGACTGAAAACGAGAGCCCAAAACTGTAGAACTGCCCTACAGTTCTGGAGAACTGTTCCTCAAGAACTGTTCCACGAGTATATATGTAAGTCTGGCCCAAGACATGACGAAATGAGGGGTGGCTGGAGATTTACATCATTTATCAATAATAATCAATTACATCACAATAATGTTTTCTGGGTATATCCTGGATATCGTAAGTACTTCAAGAATAGTGAACCACTTCATGTTTCATTACAAAGAGGGCCTCTTTTATGGACTTAGTGCAGCACAGTGTCTGAAATGTTAAATCAGTAATAATTGCATTAATAGTTTTTTATATTTATTTTTTTTTCCTTTAGCACTTCTAGCTTAACAAATCTCAGAGAAAGCAAATATGGTGATGTATTTCATAAAAATGTTATATTTTCCATATCGCCCAGCCCTTTGATTGCCATAAACGATGAGTTTGTGGATGTGAACTCACCGTTCCAGGGGTCGTGCATGAAGTGCGCGGTTATGGACTTGCTGTCTGTTCCGTAGCGGTTGCTGGCCTGCAGCGTGTACTCCCCGTTGTTGACGTGCGTGGGGCTGTCCAGCTGCAGGCAGCCGTGGTACTCGTGCTCGGAGTAGTCGTGGATGCGGGTGTTGATGAAAACCCCCTCATCCATAGGCTTGCCGCGGAACAGCCAGCTCAGTTGCGGCTGCGGGTTGCCAGACACGCTGAAGGGGATGCACCAGTGGTGGTCCGAAATACCCTCCGTGAGCTTGCTGATGACTGGAGGGACTGGCAACCAAACAGAACAATTAACAGAAACAGAAATAAAGAACGTCATTTAATATGTTGTCTTATTACAGACAAATCAGTCTGTAGAATTTTTTTATCTAATCATGTTATGTAATCAATTAACCAACCATTATTCACGCACCTTCTTTTGCAATACAAACGTAATACATTCTGCATTCATTATGTTATTACATTACATTAAATTAATCTCAGAAAGATGGTCCTTTTCAGGAGAGGTAAAGTGGTTTGGAGTGGTGTGAAGACCTTAACTCCATGTTAGGGTGACAGCAAATGGTCCATAATACTCAAATCTACTCAAATATATTCAAATCGATATACGACCAGAAGACTGAAATGGTACTTTTACCTGTTTGTATGAAACCACCCTAACCTCACGATTCCATAGATCGCTTTTTTCTTTCATCAAACTAAACACCAGTGAGTCACCGGGAGTACGCCGTAAAGTAATTCTAAGCAAGAAAATCTGACTCTGATTTACAATTAGACTTCTCTAATGCCGGGTTCTTTGAGGCAGGGACTCCGTCCCTAACTGTCTGTATTAGAGCTTTAGTTGAGCTTTAATAACTTTTCCTGTCGCAGGAGATTGCAAGCTGGCATGCTCTCCACGTTTATTCTCGGGGATAAATGAGAGCATGCAGGACAACATGCTGTCCACATGGAGTAGAACGTGTTAAAGGGGTTTTAAAAGGTTTGATCATTTGGTCTTAAACCCCATCAGCAACAAGCGTTGGCCAAAATAGTGGATTTCAGTTTTTAAGACAATGTGGCTATAAAGACAGTTTAATATTATGTACATAATTATTTAGCTTGACAATATTTTCAAATAGTCTCTCCAGCCTGGTCATGGTTGCCAGATTGAAAAGATTTCCTCGGATTAGCAGTTTATGAAAATAACTGTTTTTTTTTTCTATTAGCCTGAAATAGTAATAATAATAATAATAATAATAATAATAATAATAATAATAATAAACAAATTACTGAATGCCTGTGTACAGTGACTGATACTAGTTAACCGTGACTTAACCTCACCATTCAAGACATCAACCAAGTTTAAGGTAGTGTTAAACATTTAGATTACACACTACACAAAACCCAAAATGCTGTAGTCTACTGTTGGCTAAACTATCAATGTGAAACCGTATTAACAAACCACTTCTTGATTTTATAAGGGATTGGGAATATGAATGTCATTGTTAATGTTATAATAACTCAAAAGAAATTGCTTGTGAAGTGCAGTTACACCATATAACAACAGTGCATTAGATTAAAATACGGAAGGCACTTATATTCAACATTAAGCTATTTCTTATGTACTGAAGAATCAGATAGGTTTCATGGAAAGTAAAATGCTAATCTGGGGATCCCTGCCAAATCTGGCAGCACTGTTCAGGTTCAACAGGTTTAATGTGGTTCAGAAGTAAATAATACTGTGTTTGCTGCCTGTTTAAAAAAAAATCTGCCAAAAAAAAGACCTATCAGCGCTGCAGCTGTAAAAAATGTGTGAATGTGAAAGCAAGTACGATTGGAAAATAAATGAGCGTTTTTAGATGTATTTTTTTAAATAAATGTGACATTTGATGTGCTGTATAATAGCAAGAAGAAGAGGAAGAACGCAACATTGTATTCTTACAGAATATTTAAATATTGAGATCATATTTGACGGCATATTTGAAAATGAAAATATTTGACAGATGAAAATAGGAATAATATTTGAAACTGCAGGATTCACGTGAAGAAGCTTTACACTTATGGCGCCTAAAAAGATCAGTGTTAACACACTGAAGTGTTTGAAACTCACAGAGGATGTCGAGTTGAAGAGAAGCTTCACTCTCTCCTGCCATGTTGTCCGAGACGCAGCTGATTTTGCACTCGTTGTCCAGCGGAGAGAGATCGAAGAGTCTGAGCTCAGAGGACTGTCCAGAGTGCACAAACTGAACGAAAGAGAAAGAAAGAGTAAGATATATAAGGCACTGTACTCATTATTATATACAGACATTCAAAATCTTTATTTAGAAATGAGTACCCGTGCTGACTACGGACAACACGTTGGTTAGGATTACCTCGTGGCTGGACGTAAGCCGGCATGTATTCCACTTGAGGTCCGGGGTGGGTGTTCCTGATGTGTTACAGGTCAGTGTCACATTCGAGCCCTCCACCAGGGTCACAGCTGGGGGGCTGAGGATGACCCTGGGAACAACTGCAGACACAGAAGTCTGAATTAAGATTAAATCACACCAGTGCTGCAATTGAATCTGAGTGCATTTTTGATATGTTATAGAAAATCAATAAAAGAAGATCAAATCCCTTTAGTGCTGCATTAGAATCTGTGTGCATTTTTGATATTCTACAGAATGCAGATGACAGAGCTGATCCTAGATCAGCAATCTGACATAATAAGATCCAACATAATTCCCTCTTTGCTGCAGTAACAGCCTCTACTCTGCTGTCGGACGTTACTGTGTCAGGCTGCTGATCTTGGATCAGCCCTGTCACCTGTATTTTATAGAATTTCAAAAACTGCATACATATTCTAATGCAGCACTAATGGGATTTAATCTTTTTTTATTGCTGTTCTAGGCATCCTTTTATTGCTTTTATGTATTTAGCTCCTGCTGGTTTACTAATATTTTTACTCTATTCTGTAAACCACACTAAATGATAATGGGCTATTTAAATAAACTCGACTTGACTTGACTGGATGTTGGAAAAAATTTTATGAGGATTTGATTGCATTCAACTACAAGAGCAGTAGAAGCTTCAGGCACTGATGTTGGATGATTAGTTCTGGATCATAAATGCCACTCCAGCTCATCCCAGAGGCATTGGCTGGAGCTCCATCACTCCATAGAACAGAGTACCAATTCTTCACAGTCTAATTCTGAGGGGCTTTATACCCCTTCAGTTGATGCCTGGCACTGAGCATGGCGACTTTAGGCTCGTGTGAAGCTGCTCCGGAGTGTCTCACACTATCGGCAATGCTTTTCAATGGAGATCATATGGGTACTCCTTTACGTAACTGATTTCACAAATTAGAAAGGCTGTCTGCACGCTTTGGGACACATCCAGCCGCTAGATAAAACCGGGGGCTTCAGCCAAGTTTCAAATCTAAGTCTATAAAAAAACAGGGTTCTTTTATTTTTCTTCCCAGACTGAGGAAAGTGGAAAGTGGAGCATCTGGCCAGGAGCCAGCAGATGCCCACAGCAGAACGTCATCACTAAATGTTGCTTTGTCTGTGTATTCTGGGGATCCCCTTTCTCTCTTTTTCCGTCTCTCTTTCTAAACCTCTCTATACACACCCTCATCCTCATTCTATGCCTCTGGGTTTTGGAAAGGCCTAAAATAGGCACAGCCAGTGGCAGAGCGTTCGGATCAATAAGGTATCAGAGTCTTTAGCCGCAGCGAGAGGATTACAGCGGGATGGGGCCCAGCCTGTCTCAGGAAGACAGAGGAACACTAACTGCTTCATGAAAGGAACATTTTAAACTAAAAATGCTAATAATAGTGAATGAACACAAGTGGGTGCCAGTGCTCCAGTCAAATGAGGCCACGCTAACTGATGCTTTCCAGCTTTTGTTCAGAATTTTTAGAGTTAGCATTTTTAGGCAAAATATTCCACGAGGTACTCTCAGCAGAAATTAGCTCGCTAGACTAAACCAAGTAAAGCCGTGTTATAAAACTACTGTGTAGCCCCAAAGATTGTAAAAACTGCAAAAGAATGGTGAATTAATCGGTAGAACTTCTGGCAGGATTCATAGAGTTCGGCCATAGTTCTCTTACAAGTTTAAGCCACAACACAAGAAATATCTACTTTACTGAGCTGAGGTCCCTTTACTACTGAGTCATTTAAACCTTCATGAGATTAGAAAGACAGAGGTACACCAACTGGTGAAAGGGATTTTTCACCTAAAAAGGCTGCCTAGTAATAAGTGGAAGATGGTACTAGTTAATTTCATGCACCAGCCAAATAAGTGATGCTAAATGATGCTAGCTAGTTTTCTTTCACGTTTCAGGGAACGTTACTTTTAATTATTTTCAGGCAAAATATTTAATGACTGCGTTGGGCTGATGCCCCGTCCAGGGTGAGTCCCTGCCTCGTTGGCCCCGGGATAGGCTCGCGACCCTAGTATAGGCTTAAGCGGTTACAGAAAATGAGCAAATTAATGAATAATTAATGACACACTCTTTCTCCCCCTCAGTTTATTCATGTCAAATTCCACCCATTAGCTAGGACCCCCTATCATGCAGTACCAATAACAATGGGTGAATGGAGGCTAGCATATGCTTCCTTGAAATTCACATGAGGCCAAATGCTGCATTTTTTTGAGCTTCTGAGAACACATCACTGACCAGCACAACAGAACAACACAAACTGCCAGTTCTGTTACAGCAGCTAACTGGCCTCGCTGGCTAGCTTTGCACTAACTGATGGGGGGGGGGCATCCTACCCACCCAGGAGAACAAACCAAATGTGCTGTCTTGAACTCTCAGATACAGATGAACTCATCAGGTAGCACTGAACTCACGACCTCCTGATGATAGGGCCAACACAGTAGCGCTACTTCCAAAGAAGCCCTTCCAAATATAACCCACACCATTACACACCTACAAATCTACGGACCACTGGACCATAATACAACAAAGTCTGTGCGTTCTTCCCAATTTTCTTTCCAGCGTCCAGTTCCACTCACTAGCCAGAACACTATCAAGTGAAGTGAAAGTGAAAGTGACTATTCTGTCAACCGTGAACACACCACACCACACAGTGTGAGCAGTGTGAAATTCTTCCTCTGTATTTAAACCCATTCACCAAGTGAAGCAGCGGGCAGCCAGGAACACCGTGCCCGGGGAGCAGAGTGTGGGGATGGTATCTTGCTCAAGGGAACCTCAGAGGTGCCTAGCAGTCTTGGGAATCGAACCCATGACTTCCTGATCGCAGGGCAAAAGCCCTAACCACTAGGCTACCAGCTGCCCCAAAACATGCTTCTCCCAACAATGGGAGGGTGAAAGGTAGCAAGTGCTTCTTCTGAGTCACATGAAGAACCATCACGTCTATTCAAACTGCTGAGAACAGGGCTGTGATTTAATGCATCTCCTCTCAAACCTGCGAAGCCCCATTAATTAAGCAGCGACGTACCGCAGCCGGGCAGACTGAGGCTGGACAGAGGCCTTCTCCTCCCTCCTTCCTCCAGACACAGCAGCTCAGCCTCGCTGTCCTCTCCTCTCTTCATCCACATGTTCTCACAGGAGCACTGCAGAGGGTTCCCTGACAGCATCCTGAAACAGGTCAAGTCAAGTCAAGTCATGTCAGGTTCATTGATAAAGCACATTGTCATGCATGAAGGTCATTCAGTGTGATTCGCAGGAACAGGACAAAAGTAAAATAGAATAAAAGAAAATAAATGAACAGGTGAAATAAAAGAATATAAAAGTACATAATGAAATCAATAAAGGAGGACTGAACGGACAATGAGCACAAAACAAATGATCAGCTGAGAAGAAAATCTGTATGCAGAAACATGCCCAAATATTTGCAGCCCTCTGTTCCTCCATATCTAGCCTACTAGCAGAGAGCTGGTGAGCCTTTGCTCTTTTCTCCTAAATGCTGAAACCTTGCTGCAAGGACTTGATTGCATTCAGCCACAAGAGGTACTGATGCTTTATCACTCCAGAGAGCACAACACAGCCAGGAAGCAAAATTAATCTCACTGAAAGAGCAAAGGTGTACTTGGAACACTGCTTTAAAATGAGAGCTGTTACTTACAGGTAGGAAACGTTGAGATGGCGAAATGTCTTCCAGGACAGAGACGACAGATTGTTGTCTTTCAGATTCCTGCACATGACAGTTAGTCATCATTATCAACACATTTCTGCAAAATCCAACTCTCCTGCACAGCTTATTCCGTGACAAATGGCTAGGGATGGAACCGTTACTGGCTTTATATCGACATACTGTGGTATAAAACCCGCTGATAATCATAATGAAAATGTCAGCATTTGGTATTTTATCCAAAAAATCTGAATGTTGCCTACTTGCCTGAATGGAATTGCTAAGTATCTCTTAAAATACACCCCACAGTCCAATTTGTCCAACTTGTGGACATCACCTACTGTCTTTAAAATTTAATCTGAACTTTTTTGCTTGGGCACTTGGACACATTGTTTTAAATGAAACAAATGGATCAGTAATTGTCCCTTGACAGAACTGTCCACAATGTCCCTGTCAACAGAACCGAGCATTTTATATCGTTTCACCCTTTCAGAGGCACACTAGGAGACACTAGCAGGGAGAAAACTGTTTAATTTCTTAAAAGGTGCTTTCCAGAATGCTGCTATGCATTCATTTCACTGTAGATGGTGAGGAGTGAACAAACACTGGAAGGAAAACTAGAAGGCTAAAAGGTCGACAAAGACTTGAGGAAGCACTCACAGGTACTGCAGCTTGAGGTTGTTCTGAAAGGCCTGCCACGACACATACGTGAGCCTTGTGTTGGTCACTGTCCTGTTGGTGGGAAGAGAACGCAGGCATGGGCTCCAGCGGCGTTCTGTATTTACATGCTTTACACTGTAGGTGTGTTTTGAGTACTCACAGATTTCTGAGGTTGCGGTAGGAGGTCAGGTCTTTATCGTTGATAGAAGTGAAACTGCTCTGATTGGCGATGTATCTGTCGACAAAAACAGCGTTACGTTATCTCTGGAAAAACAAAAGCCAACATTCCTTCAGTATGATATTATATTAGAAGTGACTGCTCAATAGCCTGTATTATTATTTTTTTTAAAGAAAAACACTGCAGAAATGAACCACTATGAACACAATGGCTATACTTCACAACAGTTAAGAACCAAACGTAAAAGATCCTGCTCATTTTGTATTGTATCGGAAATAAGTAAAATGTGAGTTTGCAGTGCAATGAGTGTTTGGTTTTGCTTTTATGGCCAAAAAATGTTCGTTTAAAAAAAATCTACTTGCAGCATAGATTTGAACCAGCACCTTTTCTGATTCTCTTCATTCAGTGCCTGGCATCTTAAAACTGAACTACGAGGGGCTGTTAACTCATGGGCTTCTACCAGGCCATTTATGGTTAATGACCACTGAAAACAGGTGGAATGGACCGCTCTCGCCCGAAAACAGGTTGGAACAGTGCATGTAGCCGCATTCACAGGCGATTACTTTTAATTAAACCACAACAAACAGCGACACATGCGACACATTTGTAACCGACCCAAGCTTTAGTGTCTTGAAGTCTGTTTATGATTCTGCTGTGTCTTTTTCTTCATTAGACTGAGCTTTGTCACTTTCTAGCCGCCATAGCTGTGATGTCACAACCTCTCTCTCTCTCACTCCAGCACACATTTTTAAGGAGATTCAACCATCCGCTTTCTCTCCCAATATTTTACGGAGCACAAAAATAGTAGTAGTTAATAACTGTCTATTTAAATAACTGGATTAGCTTTTGCCCCATTTAGCAGAAAAAAAAAACACCTTTGCTTTAAAATAATGTAAATAAATATTTGAAACAAAAGAACCCACAGGAATATAGGAATAATTTATGAAAATAGTACTATTGCTCGTATTGAGTTTTGTTATATATTTACCATTCGTTTAAATGAATGTACGATAAATAATTACATGCAATGAATCCCTGATTATAGCTGTAACTTCTGACGGAAGCAAGATGTTTCACAGCGGTGTCTGATTTACAGAACCTTTTCTAAACAAAGAGATGAAGCGCTGTAATGGATCTATTAACTGACATTCCATCGGGCCATTGATGTTCACTTTAATCACGACTCAAGCTTTCATAGACCCTCGGTCCTTTCCTCTTTGTTCCGTTTTTACGAGTGAGGTGAACCAGACTCTCTCATAAACGCCCATAAAGCAGGGCATCGAGGCGAAACACTTCATCGGCTGAACCAGGCCCAAGTTCAGGACTCTTTTGGTGCTACTAGTTTTCCATTATCAAAACAGCTACTGAAACATCTCAGGCCATTGACTTTACTGGCCTTATTCTTTAATCATGAAAAAAAGATCACCGAACTAAGAATTACCTAAAAGAATATCCCCCTCAATAATGTTCCCCCAGTTTACCCCTGTCTAACTCTGTCTTACAGTTAGACCCCCCCCATCACATGATGGCATCTTGACGTTTCTTGACATTAATGTTTCTAAATCTTGACTTGTGTCAAAATCTTGACAGTGTGTCAAAATAAATGACTTAATCATCTTTGAATACCTTTTAAATAAATAAGTAAATTATTCCTCAACATTGAACTGTATTTATTTAACAGATCCCACTTGTTTAACAGATCCCACTTGTTTTCACAGTGCCTTGTACAGTATTTATTTTAAAATAATAAAGTTAAAAATCCCCGGTCATTGTGTTCCAACAAAAAAATCGTCATCATGACAGGAGCTCAGAGGAAAAACCTTTTTTTTTTTTTTTGTTTAGTCCTGTCCTGCTTCGCCTACTAGTCTGGTCTCGCCGTAACACAGTGCGGAAGCTGGGGAGGTGAAGGATTGCTCTGAGAAACATGAAGCCCCCACATCTCCATGAACAGCATCACTGGACTCCCCAGTGCACTTTGAGGGACATATTAACTCCCAGCCTCTTGGACTCCTGGTCATGGTACTGTACTTGTGATCTTTTGACCACAGGGTCAACAAATACAAGGTTGCTCCACTTAGGAGCGGCCAGAACACGTGCATTCCAGATGTAAAGTACTACACTACGTAATGCGTGAGAGAAAAACCACGTAACTAATTGCTACAGCCCCTGCATGTTATTGTCAGCTAGGTTGTTACACTGGAGGCCAAGTGCCACTACGGCCAGTACCACGTACCTCTTTTACCTCTTTACTTCTCACATGATTTATAGGGCTAAAGTGATAAATGGTGACCATTCCAGATTTAGGGTCACGGTGATGAATGTGCTGTAATAAAGTTTTATTAACTTCTTATGGAAACACGGACTGGAGCACATTAACTGACCTGGACAACACAGATAAAATGACTGCACTGAACACTGAAACTTTGGGAAATATGACCACCTGCCCTGGGGAACATTAGGCCAGAGGTCCTTTCGCCCCATAGGGAGGTTCACTGCTTTTAAATATATATACTTTTGTTGTGATATTACACAATAACCTAAAAATACTGTTATGATTTCTTCTCATAATAAAAAAAGTATCCACATCTTCTCAAGTAGAAAACAGACTTGCCTTGGGGGCATTTGGCCCTATAAAGTGGGCCCCCTGACATATCAGCTAACTATAATAACATTATTTCCCCTCTGTGTTTGCTGGCCTATGGGCAGGGAGTGCACACACGTCTAAACTTTGCTTTATTTGGAAGAAAAATACCCCAACCGTCCTGCAGAAAGCACAACAGTCCATGTGGAAGCTTTCCGCTCTCACTTCCAGTAGTGGCCTCAGCAGCTGAGATGGTTTAACTTGATTACACGCACTTCATGTGCCAAATGAACGCAGGTACTATTACTGAAGTGCACAATAACCGGGTGCTCAGGCCTCGAGCAGGATCTCCGTGGTGTTTACAGCCGTGCTCAGTGCACAGCATCCCAAACACTGACACTGACACAGCAAAAATACGCAACACCTGCTGCTCAGTCCCAGAACATGACAGTAAACAATATGGACAGGGATCAAGTGCAAATCATGCATGGGAGAGATTTTCAATTTGCGCAAAACACACAGACACCAGTCCAAAGGCATCTGTGAACGGGGAAGCTCAGCTCTGCCAAACCACCCGTTTCTTTTCTCCTTCTCTCTATACTTGTTTTGACCTATTTTGTCTCAAAATAAAGATGTATTATCTTCAAAACCTAACTTAAGTCAAAACAAGTGACTCATTTTCTTAAAAATCTTCATGTAAGTCAAAATAATGGCTTATAGTCAAAATAAGTTATTTTCTCCAAATTTTGACTATATAAATATGTATATACATTATTTGACGTTATAAATAATGACCAATTTTCTTCAGATCCTGACTTTTTTTTTTTTAATGACTTATTTTCTCTATGTACTGACCGAATCCTGACTTCTGTTAAAATGCTGACTTATTTTGCTCCCAAATCTTAAATCTTTCCCTCATGTTAACATAAAATTATTTTCAGAAAAGCAAACATTTCCATATAATAAGCCACTGTTTACTCACACACCAGCTGAAAGTCATTCTTTTTGAAATCTTCAACACGAGTCTAAATCTGCTGCCAGGATCACGGGGTGAGTGTGTGAGGGTGTGTGTGTGTTGGGGGCACAGCTAATTTTACCTCCTGCCTTTGCCCCCACGGACGGTTTAGTGAGTCACTCAGGCAGAAATGTTGTTCCTACATAGAGTATATGGACAAAAGTATTGGGACACACCTGTTTTTCAGGGTTTGGGCCCTTTACTTCCAGTGAGGGACAATCTTAATGCTTCTGCAGACAAACGCCATGCTTCTAACTTTGTGGACCCAGTTTGGGGAAGATCTTTTTCTATTCCAGTATGACTGCCCCAGTACACAAAACAAGCTCCATAAAGACATGGCTGGAGGAGTTTGGTGTGGAAGAACTTGAGAGCCCTGACCTCAACCCCATCCAACACCTTTGGGATGAAACAGGACGGAAATTGAGAGCCAGGCCTTCCCATCCAACATCAGTGCCTCATAAATCCTCATAAATGCTCGACAGAATCTCCAAAATCTTATGGAAAGCCTTCCAAGAAGAGTGAAAGCTGTTATATCTGCAAGGGGGGACCAACTCCATATTAAAAACCCTGTTGGTGTAATGGTCAGGCGTCCCAATACTTTAGTGTATGGGAGAAACTCGGAACGCTACACCATCACAACAGAAGCTTCATGTTTTAATATCAGAGCGCCTGCAGCTTCTCAAGGCACCTCAAGTTCTGGAGAATCAACAGAGGGAGAGAGAGAGACAGAGAGAAAGAGAAAAAGACAGGAAGAGAGAGAAATAGAGAGAGAGGCAGAGACAGAGAGAGAGAGAAAGGGAAACAGAGAGAAATAAGACAGAGACAGAGAGACAGAGAAAGAGAGCGAGACAGAAATAGACAGAGAAAGAAAGGTGGAGAGAAACGGAGAGAAAGAGAAAAAGACAGAAAGAGACAGAGAAAGAGAGAGAGGCAGAGACAGAGACAGAGAGAAAGGGAAAGAGAAATAAAGACAGAGACAGAAAGACAGAGAAAGAGAGCGAGACAGAAATGGACAGAGAGAAAGAAAGAGATGGAGAGAAACAGAGAGAAGGGGAAAAAGACAGAAAGAGACCGAGAAATAGAGAGAGAGCTGGGGAGAGTCAGAGAAAGAAAGGGAAACAGAGAGAGAAATAAAGACAGAGACAGAGAGAGAGACAGAGAGAGAAAAAGAAAGAGACGGAGGATAGGGACAGAGAGACAGAGAAACAGACACAGAGAGAGAGAAAGAGAGAGAGAGACAGACAGAGAGAGAGAGACTCACATGTCAGTGATGTTCTCCATCTCGGGCTCCGTGAGCGCGGGGAACGCCACGAGGCTGCGCTCCGGGTCGGCGCACGAGAGCCTGAAGCCCGCGCACGTGCAGGCGGGGGGGCA